>BMAV01024697.1:0-46702 GCA_019973955.1 Trichonephila inaurata madagascariensis | reverse complement strand
TCGTGAAACCGTAAACTCTTGGAGAATAGAAATATATCTGATCTAAAGATATTTTCCTATTTTCCGTAATATAAATACAAATATTGTTTCGATATCAAGATTGTTTTGAATACTGTATGAAAATAATATTGTAACCTATTTTCTCTAATGTTATTCATCTCCTAAATGTATAAATGGAAATGGGAAAAATATATTTTAGATATGCTTATACATATATATATATATATATATATTTACATAAAAATGTATCGTTTTAAAATATATGCTTATTTTAACAGAGTTTTTACTGTTTTTTTCTATAAAAAATTTATAATAGGATATTTCTTAGTTTCCTTTTAGTTTTGTTTACTTTAAAACTTTGTAACTACATTTTCTTCCTATGGTAATTGAAATAAGAAAATCTCCAAAATGTTTTATTTGGAAAAAAACGAATGTAGTCCTTTTAAATACCAGGAACTCTTTTTAATCTGATAGAAAAACGCTTCAACATTAAAGTTGTATTCCGATCTCTATACAAAGAGAAAAAGCAGAATTCTTTTTGAAGCATTTTATTTTTTTCTCGTGTAAAATATAATAACTCGTCTCTTTCCCCATAGTGATAAATGTTTTTTATGTATAGAATGTTATATATATAACTTTATGTTTAAATGTATGTTTTTATGTATAAATGTTTTTGTTTATGTATAAAATGTTACGAAATTTTAAAGATGTAATGTTATTTAGCAAATATATGCATCAAAATATCACGGATCAATATCATAATTGAGACACTTTTATGCTCGAAAATCTGATCTTAATTCGGTTCAAGCTCTTTGCCATTAAGTGAAGGTAAACTAAGATGTTTTTAATTATTGTTCCGTTAGATCTGTCCTTAGATTTAATGATATCATTAAATTTTTTCTTTCAAAATACGTTATCAATATAAAATAAACTTTCTCTGTCACTTTAGTATTAAAATTAATAATTTTTATTTGTTATTAAGGCGGTTAGGATTTATGTGTTTAAAATTGAAATATATGTTACATTTGAAAAATTCGTGTAAAAGGATTCCAATGAAAAAAATATAATATAAAAACATATTTCTCTTAAAAATCATTGGCATGATGAAATACATCATTGAGATTGATTTAGTCATGTATCTTAACAATTAATATCTTTATATTATCTTGTAAAATATAACATTTCATTTTTTTTAATAAAATTTATTACTAAAATGATCTCTTAACTAATGAAGTCTTATTTTGTAAAGTTCTGGCATTTAATTTTTTTATTTGATTAAGCTTACGTTCTAAGCTACGAAACATTTTTTTAAAAAAAATTACTTCATTTAATTTTTTTAAACAGTTTAATAGAGAAGATATAATTTTATTTAGAGTTTTCGTTCATTTGATGTTTTAGAAAATATACTTGTGTCTTGTGATGATGATTATTACATCGTATCCATGACGGGGCCAAATCAGATAGTACCATGGGCCCACATGACTGTTCTGGCAATATCTTCAATATTGTTAAAGTAGAGATTTGTTGACGAAAAGAGGACCCCTATTTCTGGTAGAGTAGCAAGAATAACTGGAAAGTCAAAATTATGAGCAGGTGTTAGCTCTGCATCTAAGCAATTATCACAATTCCTAAAATATTTTCTACCATCCCTATCAAACTTCATTCCTCACTCGTATCTTGCAAATTTAAAAATTTAAGTACTTTTTCAAATACATTTTGAATCTCAAAACAACATAAAACTATTAAGCGGAATTTTAAATGTAACTGTCAGAATGCTATAAAACTGATTAAAACCAAGTATAAACTAAGTTATGAGCTCAAATTTCAATGAAGGATATTTTTAATAACATGAAGCATGAGAATACGAATCAGTTATATATTGGGATGAGAATATGGTTATTTTGTTTAGTTATACTAGTTAAATTTTCCTTTAACTTATTTTTGAATGCATTATACTTTATTTTTATGTAACAATCTAATTGATAAAAATTCGACTTGAATATTAATTAAATAATTCTTTTTATTTGCACTATTTTTGAAACTATTACACTATTTACAACTAACTGAAACTATTAACACGATTTATAGTCTAGAATTCAAAAGAAAAACACTAATAAATCCTTATTGGTTTAATCCTAAATGTTACACTTTTGAAAATATAATTAAATGTTCAGTGAGTCAAGCTCTGTAATTTAATATATAGCTACATTAAAAGAGTTGAAATAACACTAATTTATTCGAAATTGGAACGCTAAAGAAACGTGCAGTTATTATACATGCAATTAAGTTCTTTTTCCTTATTAATTTGAGTTCAATATATTTCATCAATTGTTTCTAAGGAAAGTTTATTCATTTCGGGCAGCACAATAAGAGGAAAAACAGAAACTAATGTTAAATATTATTCCTCTCGTTTTAAAATAATTAGCATTTTCCATTGTATAACAATCACTGATATATGTTGCAGAGCTGTAGTATTCATAAAGCTAATAAGACTAACGTTTAGAGTCAAAGAAAACAAGGTGTTTAAAAATAAAAAAACAAACATTTATTTTTAAAAAAAAAAGATTTGACTAAGCTATATATTGTAAAGACTTTTCGTATGAGGAGCTGTTGATTTAGTTTAAAAATTAGAATAATCTAATGTTTAAATGCAATAATAATAAAAATTAGCATCTGTGTATATATTTCACATTAATAACTTTTCAGTTTGTTTACTTTTGTGTAAGTTTAAGTAAGAAGGGTTCAGTAGTATAAAGTATATTAGTTAAAAATGTTCAACATTTTTTTAAGTGATATAATTTTTTTTTACTTTTTAATAGAACAACAAGAGGAAATCGTTGATAAATTGTCTGATCGATTTGAAATAGTGGCGAGTGTAGCGTTAGAAGCTGTATGAAGCTGTTGATGGCATACTTCATAATTTTGAACCACGATCAAGTGGCGAAAACTCTTGAACTCCTCCCTTTCTAATTTCCCCATAATACCTTCTCCCTCCCCCAAAAGACTTTGAGCTTCTTTCCTTTTAATATTTATCCATTAGTCTCCATTATTGCATTAGTTTATTACTCCATTAGTCTATTACTCCACAGGAACAATCTTTAGCAGATTCAGGGGTTAACTTTATTGACCCCTGAATTTCGTGATATTAGCCCAAATTTTGTAAGAAGGAAGGGATTCACTAAAAAGAGCCTAAAATATCGAAACTTCTCAAAGCATCCATGGTATAATATTTTCTAATTTATCACCTTTTCAACTTCTTATCATTTGTCTATGTAATACTTATGATTTTAATCATACTCATATATAAGATACATAAATAAGGTAACATCCTAGAAATACACTCCTTTGCGAGTAAACTCCATAATATTTTTTTGAATTTCTTATTCTAAAACTAAGCACAGTGGCATAAAGCCCATGAGGGCCAACGCCTACTGTGCCCATATCAGTATACGTGACCTTGGACCCTGAGTTGCAGGAGCAGATGTTCCGATCAGGTGGTCAGTCTGACGCGAAACCCCCGGTGTTAAGTTCCCAAGTAAGCTTGGTACGCATTTATCAACCCATTGAAGGGATGAAAGGCTGAGTCGACCTTGTCTAGCCCGAGATTTGAACCCCGAATCTGTGGCGTGGAAGAGCGATTTAGCCACCGGGTTTCCCATTTCTTACTCACTTCTAAAAAATATTTATCTTTTCATATTTTTTTGTTTACGGATTCAATTCAGTTTGATGATAACTTACCCTATACATTTCTTAAATTAACTATAAAAGGGTATATTTTCTTGATTTTGATAGTAACAGTTTTGAATAACAAATTTGTCTATAACCTAGATTGAGCTTGTGCTCTAAAATTTAAGAGGTTTTCTGAATTGGAAAGGAGGAATATCCAGAGTATTTGCTAAAATTGTATATATATCTCCAAACTATGTTTTAAGATATTTAATTGAATTTTGTAGATAAGAAGAAAAAGAATAAAGTTTACTTCTCAAAAGGAAAAAAAGAAAAGCAATTTTAAATTTAACTAACAATAATCATATATATATATAAACCTAAATATAATCGATTACCTGTCAAACAATTGCTCATATTAACCGGAGGTTTTAAATAAATCCAAGTATTGTTATGCATTAGCAGAAAAAAATCATGTTAAATCAACCCTATCTTGCAAACGGTGCTCTACTTCTAATAAAATAATGTGAAATAATAAAATAAGTAATCATGTTTCTTTTTTTTCCCATTTGCTTGAATTCCTTAAAATGTTCTCTTTGTATCTAGATAACGTCCATCAAATCTACATAAAAAGTTTCAAAAATGCTGGAAAAGAAGAAGCCGATAACCTTGGCATTGAGGACGAAAACGTTTTAGCAGTTGGTTTGAGGAACAAAATCTGAAAACTAAGTAAAATTGGGTCTAGAAAATGGAACACGCCCATCAAACAATGTCTTATGCCTGAGTTGTTTTTTGTCGTTTGGTTCATCCCCGTAACTGGTCACGGGTTTTTCACGAACTGAGGCATGAGCACTTAGAAGCGAAAATAATTGCGGCAATGGCACCTAAGTTTTTTCTACACAGCGAGTGGCAACAGTCGAAAAGAAAACTATCGCCTGCTTGACAAAAGTACTTCAGGAAAAAGAGAGAGAAAAAGAAATCGCTTGGAATGAGACAATGAAAAAGGAGAAAAGAATTTTTCTTTGAAAAGGAAGTCATTATATCTTAAGTGTTTTGACCAGGTCGAAATTATGTTTTGTTTTTCTGAGCCTCCGTCATTTTCTGTTAAAGTAAACCACAAGGATAGATAGAATACATTTTTACAGATGTCTATAAATAGCATCAAAAGGACCGAAGTTGGTAAATTCATTTGAGAATTTATTGATAGAAGTTAATATCATGTTAAATAAAAAATTCAAAATTCAGGACGCTATTGACACAGTACCTAAAATACTCACATATTTAATTATTTTTATATAAAAATAGAAAATTTAATAGAACGTATTGTAATAATATGTTGCATTTACCTAAGTAAAATAACAGCCTGTTTAAAATTCATTTTGATTCAGAAATGTCGAGAAAAATCTGAAAGAATAAGTATAATAAGCATGCACGCCACTTTTTTACTGAGAATTGTACGGTAAACAAGCTATTTCTCCAATATATTGTAGAATTATTTAATTATCAGCTGATATATGCATATAATTCAACATAATTATCCCCATGTATGGGACTACTAACTTATTTGGTGCTGTTAGGAAGTTGATAATTTTTTAATAATATTTAATATGAAATCTATATTGAATAACGGAAAAATATTTCTGTACTAAAAAGTTAAGCGTAGAACACGCTCATTTACTCGGCAAAGACACTGTATGGGATTGAAATAATAGTTCAAGAAGTAAAAGAGATACAAATAAAGGAAATTTACAGCACTATCAAAATCGCTTAGCATCAAAACATGTCAAAAAGAAAACCAGATAAAGATCAAATATGTTGATGCTGCTGGCAAAAAAAAAAGTTGTCTCGTGATTGTTTTCAATTCTTAATAATTCAACCCAACTTTCAGCTCATACTCTTTATTTACAATTACGGTGTTCAAAATTAAGAATCTCCCCTTTTTGTTTGTTTGTTTATTTGCAAACTTGGTATATAGATTTTAATAAAATTAAGTACGTATACACATTAGTTGATATAATATGGGGAAAAACATTCCTATGTTATGTTGCACACGGATGTAATTACGGCTCATCTGCGTAGGAAAGTGTAAAAGATCACAATATGGAACAAAAAATTAGTTTTAGGAACATGGTCCTTTGTTAAGTTATACTGGCTCACAACTCGAATTCATTCTGGAATAAGACAATTCAAGAGTCATTTTGGCTCCACTGCAGCAACATTACTTTCAGGATGGTTAGGGGGGGGGGGAACCGGCCACGGTAGCCAAGTGAACCTATTCGTGAACTCTTCGTCAACTTTGTTTTTGTTCAATCGTATATTCCAATCTCACCAAAGACTTCTCGTGTAGAGGAACTAATTCTATAGAGATTTAAAGTTCTCACAATATGGAACGGTGAGAAAGTTTGGAGAATGGGGAACCAAGTCAAGTATTATATATATTCATCATCATCTGATCGACGATATTTGTGTGTGTGACACCAATATTTCTGTTGTTTTTGAAAGCGATATTGGGAAGCAATCAAACAACCTGGAAAGGGATAGAGAGCTGAAATTGTCCTTCCAAGAGCATCCTGCTTTATAAAAATGTTTCTCAACCATGATCTTTATGAGCTTCCAGAGTCCACAGATTCGGGAAACAATTGTATTTCAGGGATCCATGATATCAACTAAGGAGTTCATGCAGTGGCGTAACGTACACAACCCCCGCATTGAGGGAGGGGGTAGGAACGTAGGGGGCCCAAAATCTGACAGACGCTTAGTATGCACCCTTTGTAAGATCTGGCTTGGGGCACAAAACCTGATTTGCAAGGGGAGGGGAGTGCTGATATTCTCTGTTACGCCGCTGAACTCATGATAAGGTATTATTAATACGAGTACAATAATTTAAGAACAATGAAATAATATAATATGTAGAAAGAAGTCATGAAATTCGAATTTGGAAGATATTGGTACTTTCTGCAAAATTCTTTCTTTAACAGAAAAAGAAGTTTTATTCATAGAAAACTCTCAAAGATAAAAAAAAAGTACTACAACAAATTTATGTTATTATTTACCCAATCAACTTATCTTATTAAATGTGCCACAATTATCAACAAATAGATCGTAATCAACTTGATGCTATAAAAAATATCTTTGTCTAACTATTCCAAAATTTGAACCAGGTAATACACCAACACAAAAAAGTCACAAGGATTACATTAGAATGACTTACCTTTTCATATACATAAATGCGTGTGTGTTGTTTTAAGTAGTTTTTTCCCATTTATTATTTTAAAAATATTTCTCAATTTTATACATTAAAGTTTGTGGTTTACATTTTTTATTACGTCTTAATAACCTACACATAAATATTTCTTTCGGGATTTTTTTTTTAGTTGTTTAATTATTACCTACAGAAATATTACGTATGCATTACGTGGTTAAAATTAAAATTGAAAAAAAAATCGATTGGGAACTTCTACTCTGTAAGGCTCCATAATAATGTTATATGAGCCCTATGTGAATTAGCACTGCCGCTCATAAAAATGAAATACTCGAAGAACCAAATTCCATTTGAAAGGAGAGCACAGAACTTCCAGGATTCATCCTTATATCTTCACAGCAGTCACAGTCTCTGTGAAAGACATGAAAGTCTGTGAGTCCACCCAACCTCAGTTGTTATACTGTCAATTTCTTGGATGTTAGAGAACATGTAGCGGGTTCTTGGTACTCATCAAATGTAGGTACTGGAAAAAAATACAAACTTTTTTAGTGAACAAAACAATGTTCCGCTTATCCTGGCACAAATGGCGATGTTCTCTACATCATGTTAAGCAGATTATTCTATACGTAGAAGTGTGTGAGACTCAAATGAAAGTCTTCTTGAAAAAAGACCTCTCTCATACAACATAATAAAAATAGCAAGCCTTGAAATTGAGTTCTTGTAGAAAAATGAAGTTTATGAGGTAGTTGAAAAACTGTTGCTCTTCTGTTACACATCGTTGTAATGGACAAATATTAATCTTCAATGTTCGTCATATAGCCCTTAGACAACCTTCCTCAGAACTTCTCGTAATGGATCCGGTTTTAAACTGTCTTCATACATTGTATACAATGTTGGGTGTTACATTAAAGTATCTGGTAATTTGTGCATTCGTACCTAGAGGACCCCTTCAATTTATCCCCTGTTTTATTATCCAAATTTCAATTTATTATTCATTGTAATAGTTGACTTTTGTCAATAGTTAGGTCCCCAAATATTGCAAAATAATAATAATAACTATAATAAATGAAATTCTACCACGAAATTCCCCCTAGAGGGCAAATGAATGAAGGTCAAAAATTGACACACACATTTACAATGCATTTTTCCCTAAACTCACTGTTCGCACGCATTTGTACTCTTCTATAATAGACACTAATATTTTTATCTTCATTTCTAAGCATTAGATTTATCCTTAGTTCATTACTTTTCAAGCAATTCAATTAAATATGCGTTCACTTAATGTTGTAACCCAGTGTAAATATCAAGGTAATTCATCAATCGATAAGTTAAAAAAATTAATTTTTTGAGAGTTTTACTAATGAAAAATTTAAAAAAAAAACCATTCATGATTGCTATATATTTTTGAAAATTAAATTAATTTCGGATGAAAGCAGGTATGAAAAATGATTCATAGACAAAGACATATTCTCTACTTTAAATTGTCGCAGTTAATTGGACACGACATAATTTAATACAATATAGCTCTTTTTATTGTAATTGTATGGTTTTTAAATCACGGGAGGAAAGAAACCTTAAAAATGTCATAGTAATTCAAGAAAATAAAAAGTTTTCGTAATGGAACTTTGCCTGAATTTAGCTGTACGAAATGGTAACATATTTCAGTTATTTTTTCCAGACATTTTAAATTGAGCACTTTTTTTCCGGAATTTTAGATCTAGTTTAGTCTAATTTCAAAAAAGTTACAACTACAAGTTAGTTTTGATCAGAGATGAGGTCAATATGTTAAAAAGATATTTTTTCGAGTCGTATTAGAGTCACAAGTGTTAAAATAACAATCTTTATAGGTGTTTTAATGATTAATTATCATTCATAAGTGCCACTAAGATCAGATAACACTATTGCGTTGAAAATTTTCATTATCTATTTTACACTAATTTTTTAAAGATAGGGGCTAAATGAAGTTGTTAAAATTAGAAACATGCAAACATATTAATTAAATTTTAATCCTTAACTTTCTGCAACATATGATTTATTTTAATTTAACAGACTCAATATTTTTTTAATTACCTGCAAATCACTTATCTGAGAAAAAAAGATTACTGCAACGAAATACATGCTAATTTTGTCACTAGATGGAAGTATATTTTTTTCAGAAATCACAACAATAATGAAAATCTCTGATGTCTCAAGAACTATGTTTTTGTATAAAAAGAATCCATTATATATATATTTTATGCTTCCTCTTCTTTATATATTGACGAAATAAATTACCAAGTAAGAAATTTAAACATTTTATGTTCATCTACAAGTAATTTTGATTTTCTAATGGAAAAAGTTCGAAAGAAATTTGATTTTAATAATATATTACAGGTCTGCAACATTGGTCTTTGGTTACCATTTTGACATGGTCAAAAATGGTATACTAACCAAGATGAAATTGGTAGATATATGAATAATTCGCGCGGACGAATTAAGGGAATTAAGTGAGGATGGTCTTGAATATTCTGATGATGATGTTGATTTTTAACTGATTATGTGTCATCTAATGAAGATTCGGATAGAGACTGTGAAAATAGTATTGGTTCACAAAATACAATTCAGAATATAAAAAAATCCGATGATGATAATAAATTAGATAGAAATATTTCAGTCAGAAAACCTTTTTTAAATTTAATTTTTAAGAATAATAAAACATTATCATAGAATTTTTTATGGTAAAATCAAAACATTTCATTGAATGAAGAAGTAATGAAATTCCATGGAGATGACACGTTCCCAAGAGAAATTATGAATTTGGAGTGTGAAAAGTGTAAAGTAGGACTTTGTTAAACAAAATCAGCAACTGCTTTAAAAATTTTCATTGCATGTAAGGTTCAATTTATAACAATGAATAATAAAATCCTCATATAACAAGTAATAAAAAAAAATCTAAATCAATTCCTACTTAGATCAACAAAGTAAAATTTTATTTAAGCTACTTTTTATTAAATAGTTACAATTAGTATAAATATGTATTAACATATGACAGAATCACAACATTAAATGGTAATTAATTTTTATTATCATTAAAGTATCGTATTGTCATACAAAACAATCATGTATATAAAATTTCAGTTCAAATGAATGCTTTAAAACGTGAGAAAAAAAAACCTTTTCAAGTTTTGACACAAATCGCTAAAATGGTCGCTAAGTCGCCAACGTGGCTGTATTCGTAATTCTTTAAATAATTAGTTTTAATCAATTAATTTTTATTAATTACAATTAAATTATTGTATTGTCATCTAAAATAATCATGTATATGAAATTTCAGCTCAATTGAGCGCTTTAAAATGTATTTTATTAACGATTGAAAATTCCACCAAGATAAATAAATAAACAAATAAATAAATAAATAGAGAGTGAGAGTTAATAGTAGGAATTGAAAAAAAAGTTTTGCAATTTACAGCAACTACTGCGTAATGTTGCACTTCTGCAACAAACAAAAAAATGACTGAAATTCAATTTAAAACAGCTTAATTTTTTTATATATATTTTTCTCTTTTATTATTACTTGAGAACTAGCTGATATAATTTTTTCATAGAAATTTTAAAAAATGAGAAGCTAAGGGTTAAGAAATTAATTGCTCTCAAAAGTTAGATTTATTTAAAAAGCTACATTTAATGATTTATATGCCATAATCAACCGTAAATGCACGAATTTTTACCTTTTTTTTAAAGATAATAAATTTTTCAAATGAACAGTTTCAAAATGTGACCCAAAACACCATATTTACAAGCTTCAATAAATTTTACTTCGAATAATTGGGACTTTTATAACAGATAGATACAAATATCTATTATTTCAATTTGTTTTAAAGGCATCGAATAATATTTTTAAAGTTTGATTTATATTAAAATAATACGGACTTCTGTTGTTCTTTATAAATAATTACATTTTACTTATAGAGTATATAAAAATGATAATAATAAATAATTATACTAGTTATAACTGTTATCGAATAATGGTTATATTAGAAAATTTTGAATCACAGTTATTTATATTTTTATAAAAATTGGAACTATTTTAAAACAACATTACTCTTATTGACCAAGTTTGTTATTTATTGTAAGACAATTGAGACTTTTTAATAATTTAAAAAGTAATTTTTGTTCCTGCTATTTGAGAAGATTAATGCCCTTTCTTTTTTCTTCGTTTCTCTTTAACTCTTTACTCTTTCGTTGAATTTTTAAATCCTGGTTGAAAAATATCTGAATATAAATACATTTCAAATTTAAATATGTCAAAATGTTTGAATGGTGAGCAATGAAAAGCATTTTAGAAACAAAAAAGCATTATTATAACAACTATTATAATGATTACCATCATTTTTAAAATCATTGCAATATTTGTTACAATTTAATGTTATTTTTACATTGCCAGTTTTATTTCATAATTTTTTTTTTAGTTTCATTCAATGTTGCTTGCATATTTTCCTGGTTTGAAAAGACACCATTGAAAATAAACACATCATTCTTAACTTAAATAACCCATCTTCATAACTTGTTATTTTTTCTCAAATATGTTTCGAAATATTTTTAAGGATTTAGAAGTTTTTAAAAATAGTTGAGCTGATAACTTTATTAATAGACAAAAGTACAGTAAAAAGGAATTTTGTACCCATGATAATTTTTTTAAAGGAAGGAATTCTCATAAATTTTATTAATATAATTAGGGATAATTATATATTATTACGGAGTTATTCTCTTCTCTGCTGGTGGTTTATTTTGTCTGGAAAGATAGTTTGCTGATAAAGAGAGAAATGCTAAGAAGTTGCGTTCTTGGTTACAATTTGATTCCAAACTTTGTGACAAAAGTAAATGCCTCGAATCAAATCGTGAAGTGTCTGAGATAGTTATTTAATGAGATAACTGTAGAAGCTCCAAGAATAGTTTTTCAGCCTATGTAAAAATGGTACAGGAAAGGACTATGAGAGTTTATCGGTGATTGAGCTTTTCATTTGTTCAAATGATATTATGATTACGAGTACGGTAATTGCATCTGGTTAAAAAAATCTATAGTAATCTAGTAGAGCAGGGGGGGGGGGCATTAAGTCCAGCGCAATCGACCGGTGGACCGAAAAGACATTTCGGAGTGTGACCACTTTTACTAAGATCTAAGATACGCATACTAAAAGAAACATTTATGGAACACCGACGCCAGCTAGACTGGATAATCATCTTTTTGCAATCGATTCTACTGTATTTACTTTTGCAAATGATTCGATAAATATGACGACACATGACGATAAGTAGACGACACATGAATCTTCACTGGAAGCGAACAATGACGTTTAACACATACACTATCGCTGTCGAGGAAATTAGCAATCACTCCGATGACAGCCGTGTAAATGAATCTTCTCTACTCGTCGACTGAAGGGGAGAATAAATGTTGATGATTAGTTCTTCTCGCGATAGCATGGGATTGGCAATTGAGACATCATAACACATCCCACGCTTTCACAGGATTGGGTTCTCGGGTTGATGTCATGTTCTGCGAGAGCACGGGATTCTGCAGTGAACAAATTAAGTACATGCGTCGGTTTCCATCGGATCATGTATGTTATCTGCTCGCTGCATTGAATCCTCCACAGACTAGCTGTCACTCTCATAGTTGTTCAAGCATTCAGCTTGACAATTTTGTATTACTTATGTTTTTGTAGTAAAAATAGTAATCTGTCATATTTAAAAGAGGAGTACAATGTCGGAAATAAGTGTTAAGAAAAGAAAACATGCAATTTTAAGACAGAATGGCCAGACCAACACCACACTGGGTGGACCGCAACACCTTAAAAACATCTGAAGTAGCCCGTACCCTGGAAAAGTCTGCTCACCCCTGACCTAGAAAATCCCAGAATAAATTTCAACTGAATATATATGAAAAAAAAAGCTGCTTTTAATTTTGTGGACCTTTTCTACATTTGAAATCCTTCGAGACACTAACACTATATAATGCCATTATTCACAATTTAGCGTTTCATATTTAGAATACAAAAACTGAGCTAAATCAATCAAAGGAACTGTATAAGAAGCCTTTTAAATCTACAATATAATTTTTCTAATCATATATGTCAAATATTTTACTGACGTTATCTGCAACGTTTTTCAATAGCCTTATGATTTTATCAACAGCTGGTGACCGCAGTAGCCTAGTCATCAAGGTAACTGACTCGTGTCACGAGTTCGAGTCTAGTACCGCTGAAGATCCATCGTGTAGAGGGGACCGATACACATTAAATCTGTCGAGGCTCAAACGTTATCCCGTTGGTGAGGTGTGGAAGTTAGGAGAGAGGGTGCCAGCTCAGGTATCATGCTTGTCACTTCCACACTACACCATCGTGAGGACTTTGAGTACAACACATAGAAGCCCCTCTACGCAGTGGGTTTTCAGTGGCATCTGGACTCGAACTCGCTACTCACTGACCGCGAGTACATGTCATACTGCTCACTAGGTTACAGTGTAAAGGTCTACCTGACGCGTCCAAGGGTGTGGGAGAGACGGAAGGAAGACTAGCCATATTCCAAAATAACTAAATTTATTCTCAATATCAACAACAACACAAATCCAATTAACCAAAGTTAAGATATGCACCCAAATATCCAATATGGAAAGCAATTGATGAGGTATGCGAGACATGAGAAGATTTTAAATAATTAGATCACTTATTCAATAGCTTTTACTTCTTAGCTACCTAATCTAGTTTAATTCTTAGTTGACAGATCGTCAACTTTAACACTAATTAGCTACTAAATATCTACGCCGTACTTCAAGTTTTATTAATCACTGCTCGCCGATAGCAGTCTAACCTCTCTTTCTCACCTCTAACCTGAAAGTTTCAACTTTGTATTGAAGTCTTAATTTGCATGTTCACATCTTCTTCTTCGGGAGGAAGCTGTATTATATAATAATTTCTAAAGACCCAATATTTCCCAAGAGGATTAGTTTTTACAGGAACGTGAATAGACCCGTCACAACCGCAACCATTAATAAAATGATTGATGTTCTTTAGAATTTTGAACAAAGGGTACATATGTATTAACTATTCATTGGAATACTGAGTAAAGGAAAAATTGTTTTTATCATTGGATCATCTACAACAAGGGTGACAAACTAGCGTCCCATAACGAATATTTTTGCGGCCCGACCAATATATCGGCACACAATAATATGTAATAAAATAAATTTTAAAAATTCCCCTGAAATTGGAAAGATAGTAGCAGAGAAGAGTTGCTAAGTGTCAGGACGTAAATATTTAACTTTCTTGTTTTTTTACATGTCTATTTTTTATAATGTATTATTCAAAATAAACCTATGTTTCTGTGAATATTGAATTTTTTTGCGGCCCACCTTAAGTTAAAACTCATTTGCTTAGCCTAAGTTATCCTTTGAATTTGACATTCCTGATCTACAATAATCGAATAGTTTTATAAGTTATCCCACAAGATTTCTTTTTGGCATCTGTGAAAAAGTAAAATATTGAAGTATGCCTTCACAGAACCCTTAGAAAAGTGAGAAGTAAATGTATCATCTTAAGGTTCATTTTAAAGATTCTTCCCTCAATATCAGTAAATTTTTAATTTTTTTCATTGTTGAAGCGATATAAATTAATGTCAATTAGAAGATTGATAAAAAAAAAATAAAATTACGTTATTGTATCAAATCATTGTAGACTTCATACCAAACTCATTCGTCATTTATATTAGATTATAGCTTGCATGTGAGATTATATAACATTTTGACATGATCAACAACATAATTAGCCATATTTAATTCATATTAATAGAGTTCAGCAATAATATGTGTGAAGACATTAAAAATAATTTGATCCATTATAATAAAAAGAATTAATCAACATTAAAAAAACTGAGAAGAAATATAATTTGTAGACTTGTTGTAACCGAAAAATTTTATTGATCTCCTATCCATCAAATTTTTTTTTCTTTTTACATTTATTATTGCTGCTTGAATAAAAATTACAACTTATGATAAAATTAAAAATAAAATCAGAATTTCTCTAGAAAATTAATGATTTTAGTACTTCGCTATCTATAACCAAATGATTAATAGATTGTTTATTAACGCCACATTTCAAAACTACAGGTGGTTTATTAGCAACAAACCTCTTAATTTTGAACCCCGTTTAAATGAGAGGATACCTCCCTCAGACTGGCACGTCACACCAACATGAGGACTTCCAGTCTCAACAGATTTAACGTGTATTATTCTCACTACGTGGCGGGCCTTTAGTGGTCCCTTGTAATGGGGCTTTACCGCGTTCTCACACTAATCCTCTTGGGGAATCTTTGGGACCAGAATTTAATTATTTCACATCCAATCCTCCCAAGAAGAAACCGCGATATGCAGATTATATAGTTAATAGATATATAATGGAGCTTTAGTATTCGCGTGGTAGAATAGAGGAAGAAGAAAGGAAGCTGAGATGCTGAACGCCGTGAGCTGTTGGTAAGATATTAAAATTAGAAGCGTGATTATAGAACGGGCTTTAACGTGTTAAGGAATTTGAGGCAGGTTCTTAGGATAACTTCTAATAAAGATAAGTGGTTAGGATTCTAGGAGCTATTTACTTAGAATTTAGAAATACGTTATATCACTCCTGATTGCATCCCTATAGTAAGACTTGTGTTGTTTGGATCAATATATTGGAATAATAATAAATTAGTTTGATTATAGCTAACTTGAGTGATCAATCATTTCCGCCTACAAATCTAGGTCGCGTAGATGGAGAGATGGTACCCTCGGGTCGGGGGTTACACAACCTGTCCTCGGACGGACTCAACAGAAATAACTCCGACCAAGAGATCACGACCATTATCACTCGGGTAATGCGAACTCTATGTTTGAACCAGCTATTGGTCAAAGACATGCATTTCTACTTCAAACAGAAACTAGCTAAAATTGTCGAGTATTAAGATAAAATACGAAATTAAATTAATTAAATGAATATCTTTTTAACACGCTTTTATTAGCTTCACCTGTTTTTAACGGAATCTTTGAACTCGATTTTTACCCACTTTAAAAGGTCAGATTAATTCGAAATTTTGCACACTTGTCAAGGACCGATGACAATACAATAATTTAATAATTTTTTTTTTCATTTTCCTGATCAGGATCATCAGTGACGCATTGAAGATTAATTTATCAATGAATAAATGATAGCTTAAAAAAACTAAAAAAACACTCTTTTATAGTAGATCAAACTAAAAAATTAAAAATAAATTACAGTTTAAAAAGAGCTAAAAAACACGCTTTTACAGTTAATCGAACTAAAAAGTAAAAAATAATTCTTATTTATAAAATGATTAACGAGAAAATTAATGTCATTGTGGTAAAAGCGTGGGGTGCTTGATATCAATTTTGTTATAATTTCTTATTATTTCTATTCTGAAATGCAGAGTTAGTGTAAAAATGTAGTACAAAGCACCCCACGTTTTTTACCACAATGACATCAATTTTCTCGTTAATCATTTTATTCTTATACTAATTTTTTTTTACTTCTTTGTTCGATTGACTATAAAAGCGTGTTTTTTAGTTTTTTAAGGTATCCGACTACGTTCGGAACCATGATTTTTAAAAAGCCCATAAATGGATAATTTTCATGATATTTAGTGTCACTTAGATTAGAATACATGTATACAATTGTTTTAAGGACATTATGACAATAAAAATTATTTAAAAATTTTGATGATGATTTTTGAAAAATTCAAATTATTTTCGGAGTTACAACCATTTGAAATAATTATCGGCGTATTTTCGTAAAACATGGATAAACCGACTTCCGAGTTATGCATTTCAAAAATTCTAGTTGAGCCTCTGTAGAGAGGTCTGAGCTGAATACAGGCAAAATATTAGTACAATAGAAGCATTTTTTACAAAAGTAGAACATTTGGAAAAAAGGTTATTCTAAGTTAATTTTTTGCCAAAATATTGTATTTAAATATTTTGTCATAATGTCCTTAAAACAATTGTATACATGTATTCTAATCTAAGTGACACTAAATATCATAAATATTATCCATTTACGCGCTTTTGCAAAATCACGGTTCCGAACGTAGTCGGATACCTTAAAGCAATAATTTATTAATAACATCAGTCAGCTAAGACCAAACTGCCTCAACGAGTTTTTCTCAAAATTTACTTTGAGTTACGAGTACATATAAATATATGTCCCCTAAAAGAACCTAAGTGTGTAAGGAATCCTTCCTTCCACGCTTCATCGATCCGATTGCGAATCTTTTCAATGTGGAATGATTTATCAAAAAGATTTGTTTTTTATTAAAATATATATCTTTTTTTTGTCAGTGTGATCTAACTAGATGCATAAGAATAACTACATGTGAAAAACACAATCATTTATTCCCTATATCAGAATAAACATGTACATGGAAAAGAAAATTTCTTTTCACGGCATCGGGAAAAAGAAATTTTTTAATGATTGAAATGCTTTAGACGAAAGAAAAAAACATATCTAAATATCTCTTTGTCAAATTTCATTAAAAACTTTTTTAGTCTCATAACACAAAAAGTTCTTTTGCCCTTGATCACTGAGCTGCAAATTTAAAAAAGTGATTTTGTGCTTTTACTGTGTGCAAAGTCGAGAATCAGCATGTATCATTCAACGCATGAATAATCCTTGATACTTCTAATCATCTCTAGAGATTTTTATTTCATTAATTTCCCAAAGAAAACAATGTTCTCAAAAAGATGACAGTTTCGTTGAAATTCGTCCGATAAAAGAAGATCTCACACTTCACAATTTTTACCCGTTACTCGGATTAAGCACTTCGTATCACTGATCATACGTGAAATCGCTTAGCCCAACGTACATTCAAAGCCGAAGGTGTTCTTTCGTACTGAGCAGTCTGATAATAAATGTAGAACAAAGGCTAGCGACTTCTATCGAAAAGATCAATAGAAAAATAAACCGCCGTAACGGTTCAGAACTTTCAAATATGCCATCTTCAACGTACCACAGATAATCCGTCTAATGGGGTGATAAATACATTTTTTGAAGACAGCTGGAGTATTGTTTCCCTGTCTGTGTTTTTCAGGACCATTCCCCTAAGAGAGTCCTGCTCAAAAGTTGTTTTTTAAAGCTAATTTTTTTACGTGGTTAGAATTTAAATTAGAGTTGAAAGCAGTCGATGAACGGTACACTGAGTACGAAGTTCTATTTAAAGCTTTTAAGGAAAAATTATATATTCATTGACTGTTGAAGAGTGTTGAAATGACATTCATTCACTACTTTGTAGCATACAATATGAAATCAATTTCCGATGAGAGATTAAGTCGTTTCATCTGCGATAAAGGAAGCTTGATAAATGGCAATTTTTTTTTCGCTAGTTAACAGTTAGAAATGATGTTGCATACACACACAAGCTCTTTTAAATTCGCAATTTAACTTAAAATGCGAGACACGCAACTAAAAATGTCAGAAACAGTATTCAAGTATTTTCTACAAAGAATCTGAAAAATAAATAAATGAACACGAAAATATTCCCGGAATGAATTCATGTTTATCTTTCATGGCGAATTTTCTATAGTTACATTGTTGTTTCTGTTTCATTACTTTGTGTTTTATTTTATTTTTAGGTGTACATACTTTCTGCATATGTGATCCATTTAAAGTGCTATTTATCGTTTAATTTTAGTTTTCCTTACTACTCTGTATAGTTTCTAAAATTTGACTAACTTTGAAAATATATTCCATCATATGACAATGGAATTTTGTATATTAATTGAGAAGGATATTTTAACCCTTTTATCTACCGCATTATGATTTACTGCAAATTTTTTCATGCAATACTTTTTTAAAATCACTACTTTAAAAAAATTAAAGGATATACATAAATAAAATACTCACTTTGGGAAATTTAATTCGTTAGAACAAATTAATTAAATTGATACTTTAAAGTACCTTCAAAAAATAAGTATTCAAACAAACTCAGAAAAACGCTTAGATAAAATTTATCAAATGCAGGATTCAATCAAAAGATATATCCCAGTTGTGTGAGAAAGACAAGTCCAACGTAAAGACTAAGATGTTTCATTTGAAGTATTTTAACAGGAATATTGAACTTATAAAATACGAAGTTGTAAGTAATATTTAAAAAAAATTATAGATACGACATATATTTCTAGTGGAGCACCAGACCTTTAGTCATAATTGTAAGAAATACATTACAATTGACACCATAGTTTAGATTAATATTATGATAAAAATTTGAAAAACCGTTATTGTTTTACTCAGAAAATAACAATATTTAAAAATCAGAAACCAAATATTTGAAACAATATATACAAAAGTACAAAGAGCCAACTTAAAAGTAGTCAATCAATTCGTATTTCTCTAACAAAACTTTTTTCAAAATCAGTCCTTAATTCCTTAGTTTCTTTTAAGCTCTTTCTATATATCTCTATCTCTGTGTGTGTGAGTAATCTATTATTCTCAGAACTTATATCTTCCAAGATGTTGCACTTGCTGTCAGTTTAATCAGATTTATCTCCGAATTCTTAGAAGATGAAACGATACAGTTGGCTACCTTTATCAATTTTGAATTTCCGCTCTTCGGTTTCCGGAAACTGCTTTTTTTAAGTAAATTTATATTCAAGCCACAAACGGATTATTCAAAATTTTAATTATGGAAAAAATTGGGACTTGATTCTTTTTTGTTTTCATAGTTCATAATACAAAGATTCATATTCTTAAATATATATCTTTCCGTTTTCTCTTTTTTGATTACAAATGAGTCATTCAGCGCCTCAGCAATTGCCTTCCAACCTTATAATGGATTTTTCTTTGTTCTGATTTTGGCGATCTCCATACTCACTTTCAGTTTGGACTATCATTTCAGTCACATGCACACACTAAGTGACGTACAAAAGGTGGAATTTGGGAATTCAAGGTCCTCCCATAGACAAACAGATTTTTAGCATAAAGATTGTGCCTCCGTGTGCTTTAGTCTACGTTTTCTTTAAAGATAACCCTTCTAATGAAAGTAGTCTGTCTACGTCACATCAAACTCCCAAGCAATCTCATATTTATTACTATTTGCGAAAATAGAAAGCAAATCATGATAATATATGCAAATGATAACAACTACAAAACGTATATGAACCAAACTCCAAGTTTCCATGCGTGGTGTGAAAAAAACATTGTAAAAATGGGTGTAATTGTTTGCACCATAGTTTTTCAACTTTAAATTATTAATTAGAAGTCACTATGATTCAATGAAAATACATAAAGTCATTCAAGAAACTAACAGAGTTCGAACGAGGTAACATGATAATCTGGATTCCAAGAGGATGGACTTTCGATTTGCGAAATCGTTGCTTGCACGACACTTAGTGCCGAAATAGTAATACGGGTGTGATACAGATGAACTACGAAGAACCAAAACAGAAAACCCAGAAATGGGCTGCATAATATAAGATCCGTCCCGATCACTCTACCATGTGTAAAATCATCCTGATGGTTTCTTGTAGCCATTGTGAATGTACGATTTTACTTTCACTCGCAGAGAATATCTGGAAATATGTCCTTTTTTCCCTATTTAAAGTTGTCTTGGCATTGAGCACGCGCATTCCACGCGTTAGTGTGCTGTTATGTTCCTTCAGATGTTACAGTCCTGATATTTGCATATGCATATCCTTTCTACTAATCTGCCTTTTCACTATCACAAAAAGTTCCCTTCAACAATTTCATCGTTTTATGTTTAAAAATACATTTGTTACTTCAATTTTGCACACTAACATACACATATAGTGTTCTGACTGGCTGAAAGCAATTATAAAACATGTTTACATGAGGGTTTATTTGTCCTATTTTCATCCCATTTTTATGCTGATAGGTGGGTCTATTTTGCAAGATTCCCCAAATATTGAGTTAATAGAATTTCTTGACACGGAGACTGGTTTTTTTTCTATTAGATTTATTGGTTTCTTCAATTTCTAGGAAACTACATAGCTGAATAAACTTCCATTGGTATTTTTGAATATTTTTAATGATAAAGTCTATTTCACTAAAGTTTCTTGGAAGGATTCTAACATGATTTCCAATCTCCTTCCAACAATTTTTGCACATTTGGATCAAGAGGTGTAGCCTTTACTATACTAGAATAACTGTCAAAAGTGGTATCACGATTTTTTTTTTTTTTTTTTTTTTGGCTTTCCAAAGTTACATGTTTGGATTTAAATTCCAGTATTCTGTTTTCCTTAATGTTAGCGGAACAGTTTTGTGTGTTGGCTGGGTGAATTTATTTATAGTTTATGCAATTTGTAGGATTTGCACATTGTCCCGCATGGGTTATTCCGCTATTTATATATAAAGCATATTTTTGGCAACATTTGGTAGGATGAAGAAAACAAACAATTATTGCATTGTCGGGGTTTATCTGTAAACATTGATACAATAATATATATATATATATAAATCAGAGTAATATTTTCTGATATACATTAGTGCCCAAGATCGCTGTCAATTCTAAAGAAAAGTCCTGACATTCCTTTTTTCACAAAACCTCCGATTTCTAATATCTCGATATCATTTGGTCTCCTGTAATTCTTTGACCAAATCCACCAGAGATATGTTGATAGGGATATCATAAGGGAATCTGGATAAAATCTCTCCCATATTATTTTCTCGATATAACAGAAATGTTTAAAATTATGTTTATACTTAAAATCTGTGCTGCATTACTGGATCCTTTGTGGTAAAATTTACCTTCCAGCTTCGGGTAAGAGATTAATTCAGGACCGACCCGGGGGTGTCGGCCACCCGCGTGCAAAGTACTAATATGCCACCACTCTTAGAGAATTTTTCATATATTTTGACTAATATTTAACGTTGACGTTATAAATTCATCTATCCGTATAAGAGTAAAACATTAATAAAAATCATTTCTTTCCTCTATTTTGTTTTTCTAAATTAAAAGGCTGTTATTAAATTGAAAACTTCTAATTTCTCCAGAAGCATATTGAATTTCAACACTCCTACGTCTTAGGTAATATTAACCCTATTAGATATTTTCGAAAGTAACTTTCGCAAAAATCATTTTTGAGACGCTTTTGATCGATTCACTGTGCCGCTGATAAGCTAGAAAACCTTTTCTATTGCGGTATTACCGGCACTGCCACGAATTTTACTGTCAAAGGAAGTGGTGTGCAAAGAGTAGACATTAATGGACAATGGACGAACACATTGTGCACTAACACATTCTATCTTTCTAAAACTATGATATACTATCGGGAAACAGGTACTTTTGATTTTTCGACAACTTTTTAAAATTCAGCATATTTATTCGACTTATTATAAGTTTTATT
The DNA here is from genome assembly GCA_019973955.1 of Trichonephila inaurata madagascariensis. Classification (NCBI taxonomy): domain Eukaryota; kingdom Metazoa; phylum Arthropoda; class Arachnida; order Araneae; family Nephilidae; genus Trichonephila; species Trichonephila inaurata. The sequence goes on along the minus strand of BMAV01024697.1, from coordinate 24,452 downwards.
TTGAGGAATTGGCACAAAATTTTGCTTGATTGATAGAATTATATGCAGCCTCCCCTTATTTTCGCTGTCCGTGTGCGGTGCACGCGCTGCACACCTGCTGGGATCGGCCCTGGAATAATTATTGGGTATAAGGGAAAGTTCTGTCACTTTTTTTTCACTTTTTATTTTAAATTTAATCAAAAATATAATATCCTTTGTAAGTTAAAATTGTCTGCCAGCTTATCTAACCCCCTGGAAAAGAAGTTATATGTTTTGGAGACTAAGTATTCTTCCACTGCCATTTGGACACCATCATATAATTTATGTATTCATTTCCATCAAGAAAGTTTTACTGCGACCTGAACAGATGATATTTAGATGGTGCAATATTAGGAGTATATTCTGTCCAAGGTAAAGTCTCATAACCCAACTCTGCAATTTTTTATGCGGTGTTCCTTGCCCCGTGTAGTTTATCGTTGTCATGATGAAGAATCAATCCCTTTCTGTTGGCCAAACATGAACATTTATGTTGAATTCTTTATTCAAAACATCGAGTTGCGAACAGGAATGAACATTTCCTTTTCTTTCAGCAACTCATACTGCACTATACCCTTGCTCTGTCTCACCAACAACATACACTAACCTTCTTCTGATGCACGCCAGCTTTGGATGTGGGAGGGGGTGTCTCCCCTTTGTCAACATAAGCTTTTTTTCTAACCACGTGTTTATACACTATCCACTTTTCATCTCCAGTCACCATGTGCCCCCAAAACAGTTCCCTCTTGTGACGAGCAAGATTTGAATAACATATCGAAATTCTGTCCCTTAAATCTTTTCGCTTGATTCGTGTGGCATTCAAACAGATAGTTTGGACACAAAACTAAGCCTTTTAATGTAATCCAAAGCCGAAGTCTGATGAATTCCAAGCTTGAAGCCCATTTCTGTAGAAGTTAACGAGGGATTTATCCTGATCATTTTGCGTAACGCTTCGTCACTGACACATCTGATGGTCTTCCTGATCTGGGTTCATTTTTTTCAGAGAGAAATCACCCAAGCAAAATTTCGCAAGCCACATTTGGCATATTCGAGCTGTTACTGCTTTCTCTCCAAACCCGTCACTCGAATTGTTGTCTTTTTGCCTCTATCGTGTTATTCACATTTTAGAACTCGCACAACATACGTCTAAAGTGCACTTTTTCTTTATTTATGTTGACAGTTTTTCAAGTTTAAAAAAGTGACTAAAATGCGTATAAATGATGAATAGTGTAGCGGTATCTAAATAAAATCAGTACTTAGACATCACGCGAAGACGATCGTTTTGGCGTGATCGATAGAGTACTGGCATTCGGAAAGGAAGGTGCCCGGTTCGAATCTAGCCTACAATAGTGAGTAATCTGTTTAAACCAGCTTGGCTTCAGTTGGATCAGAATTCTTTCTAAGGATCGACACAACATAAAAGTACACGTTTTCGAAGACGACAGAGCCCTTATACCCAATATATATGTTTTCTAGTTCTGAGATTTTTTCTTTTATTTATTCGTTGTCCAACTCTAATAATTAATTCTTTATCACATTTTTAGTTGTTTGAAAATATAATGTCCCTGAATCCGTTATGTTATATTAGGGATGATGAATACTTGAGTGATTTAGCTTGAGAAACTTCAAGACATAGAATATCAAACAAAATAATATAAATAACTTAAACAAGTTCAACTGAAAATGAAACAATAAATAAGTTCACCTTTGATTTAAGCAACAAAATGCTATCAAACTAGAAGTAAGAAATAAATTGAGACCAAATATCACACCAATTGTCTTTGGAATCACAAAACAAAATATACCGTTTGTGTGTGTGTGTGCTGCATTTTTTAACCATTTTGTAATTCTGAATCCCATTCAATGAAAGACAACAGTGATTATAATGCTTGAAAAAACATAAAACTTTATTTTTTTCAAAATCTTTTTTGTTAAATGTTTACAAAATGTAAGTGAATAAGCTTTCTTAAATCATTAATATTAACAGTAAATAATACAAATTTATTTTAGAATTTAATTTTTTTGAAATAAGCATTTTTTTAGAGAATTCTATTTTCTTCAGTATAAATTTTATGATAACAGTTTTTAACTAGGAAAATACTGAATCATATTTTTTGTAAAGACGTTTGTGTTGTTTTATTTAATACTAGCAAAAATTTTAAATAATGAAAATACAGTAGCAAGTTGAATAAAAATAGTTTTATTAATATAAATACCAAAAAGTAACATATTTTATTCTTTTAAATATAAAAGGTATAACCAGACAAAAAAAAATTGAGTATATATATTCTCTTTTTTTAGCAGATTATCCAATTCCTATGTCTTAAAATGAAGATATAGAATGAATATTTGATACCTTACACTATTTCAAGGAAATATGAATTTGAGATAGAGGAACTTAAAATAGTATAAACAAAGAGAGAGGTTCATTTAAGAAATCAAAAATATTTTTTGAACTGAAATTATTTTTGATTGATGAAAGGAGTAGAACAAATTGCATACAGCAAAAATTTTAAAAAATGTTTCATATGTTTACTTTATGTTTTAACAAATTTATTTCATGCAGAGATGGCAAAAAGATATTTTTTTATCACTGCTACTACTACTAATAAAGCCAATTTAAAAAGTATAAACATTAGTTGAAAATATTTCGTAACTTTTTTTTTTTTAATGGTTAAAGAGAGTTGTGCTCATACTTATAATAAGAACAAACTCTAAATGACCATTGTACTATACCACTGAAGCTGAGTAACATACTTTTATCTCTTCAATCATTGTAAAATAGATGATAAACAACTTTTTGCAAAATATTTATAAAAAATGCAACTTTTATCTGAACTTAAGATATTTACAGTAAATTGGGATGTAGAAAAAAGAATATTTAATTTGTAAAATTCTAATATAGGCAGTTTTTGTCTTTTAGATATTTTACAAACAATAATATACACTTTTACATTAACTTTTTGTTTGATTTGCTTTTTAATCATACCTTGTCACACTTAAATTTTGTTTTTGAATATATATTTCCTTTGAAAAATATCTATTAATAATGGAAAATTTAGAAATTTCATAAAAACAAATTATGTTTTCAGTTTTAAAGCACCACATTCTTTTTTTGAAACGTATTAAACAGTTTTAATAATCAAAACTATTTAAAAAGACAACTTTTAATTATCTTAGATTGAAATAGCTATACTAATAAACTGATATTTGTTTCAATGCACTTAATCCACCCATGATATTAACTTTTCTATTTTTATATCGCTTTGATATGTCCTGTTCAACCTGCAAGAAAAAAAATAAAACAAATTAGTACCTCATTTCCAAATGAACATACAAAAAAAAAATTAATAATTTCATACTAATTAAAAGATTCCCTTACTTCTGAAAGAAGAATTTTTGTTTTATCTACAATGATTTTAATTTTAGGATCTAGAGCTTTTTCTTCTTCAACAGCTTCCTGAAACTTTAATTTCACAGCTTTTTGACAATCAATCATTCTTTCAGCAGTTTCTAATTTGCTTTTGAGAGATTCAACCAATCTATCAACATATCTGGAAAAGAAAGTAATACATTGAATTAAAAAATAATTTCAGATGCATATTGGGAAATAATCAAATACGAAAATATCAAGTAATAGTAGGAAGGAAAATGAATTACTATATTTGTTCGAATCTAAGCTATTGTCAATTCTAAGCTGCAACCCCAAATTCTCAAAACGTTTTTGTGAGAAAATTTTAAAAATAGTGCAAAGAGGTTTATTGATATCTGATATTTAAGAAAGTTAAAATGAGAACTAATATGTAATTGATTTATTTTACCAGTATTAAAACTTTTAAATATATTTATAGATCTGTTATTACCATATTTACTTGAATCTAACTCACACTTTTTTCCATTGTTAATCCTACTGAAAATCAGATGCAGCTCAGCATTGAATCAGGATAAATTCTTTGGATGTGGGAAATTGAACACGATAGTGTGATGGTTAGAGCAATTACAGCTTCATGTAAGTACTTAAAAGTTTTTCATTCTGGTAAAATAAATAAATCATTCACTTCTTATTAGTTCTTATTTTAATTTCATAAATATCATACATCAATAAACTATTCCCCCCCCCCACAAAAATGTGTTGAGAATTTGAAATGTGCCTTAGAACCAATGGAGGCTTAGATTTGAATAAATACAATACTATAACTCTCAGTATCAACTTTTCCTCCATTGAACTTTTCTGCCTTTGATTCTAAGCCACATCAAATTTTCAATAGCATTAGCATTGGAAAAAAGTGCAACTTAGATTAAAAAAAAATATGGCATAAGTGCAGATGCAGTATTAAATTATTTATTAAAATTCTTTTTTAAACTTTTCATTAGTTAACTATTATGAGATTTACATCTTTAAAATATTGTAAATACACTAGACTTCATTTGAATATAAAAATTCTATATTTATTATTTAAAGCAAAAATATATCTAATTTAAATCAGGATATTTAATTCTTTTTCATTATTTAGAATTGATTATATACATATGTAAAAATTGACAAATACTGCAAATTAAACAAACAATTTCTACCTCGGTGAGCTTTTTATGAAGAACAAGTGCTTTAATTTTGTTGTCATAAGTTGTGATGATAAAGATTTTGTAGAACTCAACATCTGCTTCAAACTGTCTATGGACTGCATTTGTAGGATTGCAGGAGCATCTTGGAAGAGATTTGAGGTCAAAACATTACTACTAGAAAGTTCAACTTCTGTGATTCTCTGGTCAAGAAAAGCTTCCAACTAACAAAGAAACAAGTTAGTTAAAAATCCAGGACAACAAACTATACATTATAATATAAATAAAATTGATGTACAATGGCTAAGATAAGAGTAATAAATCAGAATTAAACTCACACAACTTAAAACTAATACAAAATGAAAAATACTCTAAATAAAATTGCAAGAAAATCTTTTTTCAATGCAGCTGGTTTAATGAGCATGGAGTCTGACTTGGTGACTCTGAAAGTTTTCAGACAGACAAATTAGTTTATCAGCTTACTGAATAAAAGGTGAGGGGGAAAACCTTTTATGAGGATAAAAGTGGAAACTTTACAATTATATTTGTAAATTATAGTGTTTCCAAGTTAAGCTTATATTATAAATTACTACTTCACCTTTCATAGCAATTACCAATTTCAAAATTCATTCCTCCATATTTTATGATAATAAGAGAAACTGTCTGATGAAATTATTCATCATGGTCTTTGTTTATGACAAATTTATGTGTCTTAAAATAATGACTGAACATAACTGCATCCACAGATTTATGTTTTTGCAATCATTTATAGCATGAGATCAGCTCAGAGATATGTTTTAAATATACCTTGATAAAAAAATAATACTCCCTTCCAGTTTTCACATATTTAGCACCAGGAATTTCACTATTGCATTTTGTTACATATGAAATAATTTTAAGTGACCAGAGCAGAATAGATTATCCACCGACCCTTAATTTTATGTTCTCCTACCTTTATAAATTGATCTATTTAATTTATTTTTAAAATAAGGTATTTATGTATATTATTTCCCCTTGTTCTCCCAAAAAACAGTAATGTTTTCATATTCTAAAATGCTCATGAGTTTCTTCATTTACTAAAAAAATATAATGCATTGTTTCATCTCTTGCTAAATTAGCGTAAAAGTGAAAAGTTCACAATAAGATCTTTAAAAAGTTGTTTAAATTTAATTTCCATGTCTTTCATGAACAAGACTTTTGCCAGACATCATCTTGAGAAATATCTGTACTAACCAGCTTTAAAGATATCCTTAGTTTTAGAAAATTTGAATAAATCTGAGATTTTTTAATTCTTCCCCAGCTTTAATTGCAATTTCATTGGATTTGTTACACAGTAGAATAAACTATGGCTTTATAGGACATTTTATATGGTAGTTTATAAATTCTTTAAGATTTTCTGTTTGATATTTAAAAATCTGATGTAATGTGAATTCTCATAATAATTTTTTGAATTATTGGAACTGAGCATTAATTTTTTCCCTTGTTTATATATATATATATATACTAGCTGGTATACCCATTCTTCGCACAGGTGAACTGAAAAATTAAACAAAAAAAGCTTTTTGCATAGCTCAGCTAAACAAAAAAAAATTATTAAATTTTAAGTCTGTAAATCTAATAGCTGATAAAAAGGATTTTTTTAAAATTTATAACTCCCCGTAAATCTCTCTTGTTAGTTGATTTTTGAAAACACCTTCCTAAACTGATCTCTGCTCAGCAAAAGTAACACATTGTTAAAAGTTTTGTATAATGAATGCTTAAAATAGTGTAAATAATTTATATCTGAAAGTGTAATACATTAATATTATTTTCTGTTGTATTTATTTTATGTTAAAATTGTAATATTCGCAAGCAATGCCGTTTCTTAAATTATAATGGCGATTCAATGAAAAACATAGCGAAATGTTGATGATAGAGTCAAGTTGGAAAATTTCGAGCTACTTTCATAGTTCGAGCTTTGTAAGACCCACCGTATAGGGGAGCGATGCACATTAATGCTTTATCTACCACATTATGATTTACTGCAGTTTTTTTCATGCAATATTTTTTTGGATCACTACATTGAAAATTAAGGGATATACATAAACAAAATACTCTTATTTGGGAAATTTAAGCCGTTAGAGCTGATAAATTAATTAAAGATATTCCACTGTAAAATTAATTATATACACTGTTCACTTAAAATAAAGTCAAATCGTTTTCTAAGGTCTTTATTAACATACAAAAACATAAGACACTTAAATTTTGACATTAACTATTTTCTCGGGACAAAAATGATAATCTTTAAAAAAATCCACTGAAAACGCCATCAGCTGAAAACGTAATATCTGCTACAAAACTATTCACCTTCCCTGCTAAAATACTCATCATAGATCCTGTGCTGCCATATATCTTTGAAGAGTGGATTTCAAAGAATATTCCTGCTAAGTATTGGAAGAATATTCCAGCTAAGTTGGTGTGGTGTGGTAGTTAGGAGAAGGGGGTTCCAGCTCAGGTGTCATCCATGTCACTTGACCATGGTTCAAAATTACGTGGTCCATCGCCAAAAGCCCTCGTGTAGCTGAACAGTGCAACGTTATAATATTCACTCACTCACTCCAAAAAATACAGTACAGTAGTTATAATTATTTTTATACTTAAAAATGCAATATCTGCCTATTCAATTAAAATTATAGCATTGTAATTAACTACTAACCACAAACAATTTTGAAAATTTGTCCAAATGATGTAGTGTGAAAGAGAAAGTTTATTTACTTTAAGTACCAGAAGCGATAAAAGTATTTATTTTGAAAAAAGATCAAATTCTTACTACCAAATGTGCATAATAAAATCATAAAAAAATATTCAAATAAAGAGAGATTTATAACAACCTCTCCCTTTATTCTGCAATAAAAAAAATAGGGATTACGCTGATTACAGGAATAAATTAGAAGCGAGCGCCTTGTGCAGCCAAAACAAAAAGGGTTTCTTCAGAAATAAAAGATAGATATATGCTGCAGCACACGCCAGAATTGCTTGCAGATGGCAGAATTTTTTCCTACTTACTTGACAAATATCGTTATGTTTTGGACACTTCACACAATATCTTTATAAATTATAGCCTATGTGTTATTCTGATGTATAAGCTATATTATTGTAAAGTTTCATTAAAATCCATTCAGTTGTGTTTGCGTGAAAGACGACCAAACATTCAAACAAACTTTCGCATTTATAATATATATCTAGATATACATACACTGGTGTCCAAAAGTTAAGCATAAATCGAAAATTGCGAAAAACCTGGAGTAAATATTCGTAAAATTATTCCAAATTTCTTGCGGATATTAATTGGGTGAAGAAGAAACATTAGGTTTATGCAAAACTTTTCAGTCGACTATGTCCTGCGCGAAACACCAGCGCATATCGGAACGCGGAGAAACCGATTCACGCAGCATAGGCAGTTCAGACAAGTTTCGTGTAACTGCTGTGCGAAGGAACGTTGTTTATCATCAAACAAGGTGAATGATGGCACAAAGATGCCAATTGGACATGTTTACGAAAGGAAGAATCGTTGGAATGCTGGAATCCTCACGATCACAAACCGAAGTGTCTCGAATTCTGAATGTGGACCAGTCTGTGATCTCAAGACTGTGGCAGAGGTTTCAAAGAACGGGAGATGTTACCCGACAATCAGTATCAGGTCTACCAAGAGTCACAACTCCTCGCCAAGACCGATATCTGGTAATAAGTACGCGACGTCAGAGGGGCAGTACTGCCAGAGCACTGGATTCGGCACTCACAGTCGCTACAGGAATACGAATTTCGAGACAAACTGTTTACAGGAGACTCAATCACGCTGGTCTGTATGCCAGAAGACCAGCAGTTTGCATTCCCCTCACGTCTGCACATAAACGCGCTCGTTTGAACTGGAGTTTGAAACATCAACATTGGAGTGTGGGAGAGTGGGCCACTGTGATGTTCAGTGACGAGTCCCGATTTAGTCTGAGTAGTGATTCTCGGCGGGTAACGATATAGAGAGAACGTGGAACACGTTTTGAACCAAGAAGCATAACGGAAAGACATTTTCCATCAAGGGGAGTAATGGGCAGGCATCATGATGGACGGCCGCACAGACCTCCATTTCTTTGACACGGGGTCTGTGACTGCTCAAAGACACAGAGACGAAGTTCTTGAGCCTTATGTTCGCTTGTTTCGAGGTGCTGTCGGTCCTGACTTCATATTCATGAATGATAATGCCCCATGTCACCGAGCGGTGCTGATTGATGACTTCCTTGAAACGGAAAATATCCAGCGCATGTCGTGGCCTGCGAACTCCCCAGGTTTAAATCCTATCGAGTATGTATGGGATATGCTCGGGAGACAAATTGCAGCCCTTTAGCACCCACCAAGCTCCGTTACAGAACTGAAGAGAGCTCTCCAAGAAGCTTGGAACCGTTTGAGCCTACAACTCATTCATCATCTCATAGCAAGTATGGTAAATCGCTGTGTAGCATGCCTGACTGTCAGAGGTGACCACACGTCTTATTAAACTGCAGCATCAGTACTTTATTTAATGTTTTTTTTCATTTTTTTTTAAAAGTGTGAATCCTTACTATGCTCAGTTTTCTTTCAAACTACTACTTTGGATAATAAAATTAATTATTATCATTCTTTTGATTTGCTTCCTTATTTTATAACCATTTTACACTCGCATATCACGTTTCCCGCTCGATTCTGATTTACAGTTCCTTCTTTATTCACATAATTATCAATTATGCTTAACTTTTGGACACCAGTGCACACACACACACACACGTACACAATTACCCTCTTTTTTTTTCAAAAGTTGTGAGCTACCATGGATCTTCCAATCATTTTTTTTAATTTAAATACTTTGCTCAGAGTAGTCTCATTAACAGCAAAATATTTCATGCTTTTGGCTTCTGTTTTCAGTAAACATGAGGAGATCAACTTTCAGTTTTAGTTCTTTCCTTTAGAATGTTATACCTCAAACAAATATCAATTTTTCATAATGACAAGATTTAGCTGCCTCTCAGGTCAATCCTTGTTATTAAATACTTCTACAGTATACAATTAAGATATTAATTAAATGCAAAATGTAGAAATAAGATATTTTGAAACATTAAGCATAACATAAAACAATCTTAAATCTTAGGATGATTTAAAACTTGAAAACAAACAAGACATCTTGAATTCAAACCTAACACAAACATTTTTTTTAAACCATATAAAAAGTACATAGATAAAGATACTTCCTGTTTCATTTTGTGGTATAATTTTGAAAATGAAATTCATAATTTTGCAATACATATAAATCGGTTTATATAATTATTGAAAAATTCCTGAAGAATTCCCTCCCTTACCTCACTTCTTTTAAAATACATTATAATACTTATTTTGTAAAATTGCATAACTTGAAAAATAAAGTAGCTTTATAAAGTAAGACATGTCTGATGTGCAAGTTATACTTTACATGCAAATATAATAAATCTTATCAAACATTGGTAATAGTAAAATAATATGCGAAAATATATACTACAAGAAAATTAAATTAATAAAATCTGCTTAGAGAAAGTAAATTACTGTAGTACAATTTTGTCACAAAAGCAGCATGAAGATTGCTACAAAAAGAAGTTGATCTTCATTCAAGTATCATTCACCTGGTTTCTATGAAAGTCAATCAATTTCATAAATCATCAACGAATAAGAGCATTTTGGAACAGCTTAAATGTATCATAAAATTTGTATTATTTAGAAATAACTGTGATGCTTTGAGTTATATTGAATTAACAAAAGAGATTTACTGATGACATTTTTATTTCCAATGTCTTCATAAAAAAAATAATACAAATAGTAATCTCATTGGTTCAAAATTAAAATAACACAATATGGTTCAAATGGGTAAAATTTTCCAAGGTTGAAGCCTTAATCTTATTCCAGAAAAAATAGGAATGCAAAAAATTAAAAATTCTAGAAAATTTTTATTAATTTTTAAAAGATTTAATAAAAATTTTTTACAAGTTATGCATTTATTTCAATACCAATATTCAATTATAATTATTATTTCAATTCAATTTATATATTTATTGCAATACCAATTTTATTTCTCTAGAACCCAATAAGATTCCTTAATAATCATAGATAAAAGATAGAGAAAACCTATTATAAATTAAAAATGTTAAATATTTAGTAATTAATTACACAATTGAAATCTTAACATATTTAAAATACCATGATTTAAAACTTTTTCTGATCACTTTGTAGACTAAAATTCTAAAAAGTGAAATTTTGAAAAATATTAGTTATTTACAACTAATATAAATTTAGATATATAACATAACATGCATTCACTAACAATTATTTTTAATTTAAAAAAATGCAAATGTGCAAAATCTTAATGTTAGCAGATAATACCTCCAGCAAATCACAATAAAAAGAATTTCGAGTAGTTTCATTTTCCAAGACAGATAGAGCATCAACACCTCGAGCTACTTTTCCACCTATTATAAAATTCAACAGAAGGAAAATATATATACTAACCAACATATAATTATGGATGAAATTTAAAAATAGAATAAAAAACCAACAGAAGAAAAGCAGTTCAAGGGTCACAGGTATTTTAAATTAAATATTAGAATTCACATTTTAAAGAGAAATCCTTACAATTAATAGTAAATTAAGATAATTAACCTCAAACTCTAAGCTTCTTGAAGTATTTAATCAGATTTTTCATTTTAAATCATATGTAGAAGAAATAAGAAATATATAATCTTCAAACATAATTTTAAAAATGAAAAGAAAGAATAAAAATATGTTTAAAATTTACGTATGTAATTTGAATATTCAAAATTTGAGACAAAAGTAAATATATCATACAATGTATGTATGCACATATTACAAAAAGGGCAAAAACCCAGGAAATTAAGATTATTTTTTTAATTTCGAGTAATTTTACTTATATTTATTTTGACTCTATTCTTGCATCTGATTTAAATCACTTAAAGTGAACAAAATTTTTTTAAAGTATGTTTTCTTTTATTTTGAAACAAAATATATCTCTACATTTTTAATATTGTTTTAAAATTCTTTCAAGTACTATCCCACTCACTGTCTTTTGAATTATAATTAATAATACTTTTTTTTATTGTCATAAAAATATATTTTTTTTTTTGCATAACTTAGAATGTTTAGTTTTCATTTTCTATTCTTGTTTAGGAAGTATCAAAATTTTTTATAGATATATATTTTATAATTCTTTTGAAAATAATAATTATTTATAACTGATTATTTTTAAGTCAGACAAGCACAATCCTTTATAAATAATAAATTGTTATACTTTAATATTTGAAACATGGAAAAGCTTAATAACTTTTTCATGAACATGCAATTTATGTAACATTAAACGAAAATTGAAGCATACCTTCCCCTTCTTCAAAAACTGGTGGTATGTCATTTGTACCAGAAGTCTCAACTGAAATGTCCCAATTGATATCAGAATCTCCAAAATTAACTTGATCTCCATTTTCTGGTTTACATTCTTCCTAAACAAGTACAATTTTACTAGTCAAAATTCCCTTTAAATCATGAGAGATAGAGTGCCTCACTGAAATAATTTTTATTCCAAAATTTCTAGTCATGTGCAAGACATATTTTCAACAACTGTTTAGTAAATATTGGATTGATGAAACATAATATAAACACAAAAAATAACATAACAGCATGCCTGATTTCACTGTGAAACAGTTCTATTAAACAAAATTCAAATAGATCTGATAGTAATTAACTCTTATGATACATAAATATCATCGGGTGGGGTAAGGTCAACTCAGCCTTTCATCCCTCCTGCAGTGGGTTGATAAATTAGTACCAAGCTTGCTTGGTGACTTAAACACTGGAAGTCTAGCTTCAGACTGACCACCTGATAGGGACATCTGCTCGTGCACCTCAGCGCCCAATGGTCACGTACACTGGGATGGACACAGTAGGTCCTGTCCCTCATGGGCTGTTGTGCCACTGAGTTTGAGTTGATACATAAATACTTATAAAAACATGAAGAAACTTTGAAGTTCAACCTTATTCTATAATTATATATTGATCAAATATTTATACATTCATTTGCAATAAGTAAAATATACTTTTCTTCTAACTGAATATTTTATATGTAAATAGTACTTATATAAAATCCTAAGAAATATTCACTTAATTCTAATTTTAAAATAAAAAAACCAAGCGAATGCTTATACACTCTGTTAGGTTAGTAGCAACAGAATTTATTAAAAAAATAACTGAAATAAAACTAAAATTATATTTCAAATATTTGAAGCCTAACATACTATAAAATCGAAGCAAAATACTAATTCTAAGTAAAAAAAGAAAATATTTAAATTACTTCAGAATATCATGTCAATAAAATAAATAATTCAATACCAGTATTAAACAATAATAGTATTTATTTTAACAAGATTTACCCTATCAACATGAACAAAATCTCCATTAGGTGAGCTAGAACTTCTGTCATCTCCCGATTCAGAATTAGCAACTAAATCACCAAAGTCAATCTATTGGAAAAGGAAAGAAAATAATAGCCTATGAAATCATAAGAAAGAAAAGAGATGCCAGCCAAAAGTTTTTTTAAAGATAATTTGTAGCTCAAATCTTTTTCAAATTTACATATGTAATTTGAATATTCAAAATTCGAGACAAAAGTAAATATATCATACAATGTATGTATGCACATATTACAAAAATAACTATGAAATGAATATTTTTTGCCAATTGGATTTCACAAGAAAATTGATTGTTATAATTACACATATGTAGAGTTAAATAAACTTCAATAGCAATTATAGATATTAAAAATTTAACCTGATCATCAGCAGCTTCTGTACTAGCACAGTCAACATCTAATGGGATCCCCAGAGTGGTTTCTTCAACAACCTCTGGAGGCTCACCAGTTCTCCATTCAAATGTAGTTGTGTTACCCTTTTCAATAACGTGTTTTAAAAGAGGGAGACAGTCTGAGTGTATGTCCCTATAAATTAATGAATTCCAATAAATTTTAATAATCCAAATAAATTATAAATAATATTAATTGCATGCATTTGGAAATGTTTAAAATTAACCATTGATTATCAAAGTCAGGATTAAAGAGTAATAAAAAAACAAAAACTTATTTCATACTTAAATTAATTGTATCAAAAAGTTTAATAAATTAGTTTATGCATTTTTAAATACTAAATTTCTTGCACTTAAAACAGATCTAATCTTGTACCATGAGTAAAAACATTTGTTAATTATTTTCTATTTGACTAAAACTCATTTTCCTTAAAAAAAAAAAAGTATGTAAAAATGGTAGACAAAAAACTAATTTAAAAGGGTTTTTTTTGTTATATTTAGTTAGTTTTGTTATGTATACCGTATTTACTCGAATCTAAGCTGCACTCTTTTTCCAATATTAAAGATACTGAAAATTAGGTGTGGTTTCGAATTGAATTAAAAAAAAAAATGCTTTGGATTGGACAATAAGAACAACTACAGATTCTAAACTATTTCACACTATTTATAATTTTCCAATGACTTGTTGAGAATTTGGGGTGCGGCTTAAATTCGAGTAAATACAGTATTTATTTTTGTTGTTATACTTGGTTTTCTTCCCATCTGATTCAGTAAAAATTTGAAAAGATTTAAACATCAGTATTCTCCCTTATAGCATTATAGCTTTGTTTATGCTAGATATCTGACATAAAATTTAGAGCAAAAATCTAAATTTTTCTGGAAGAATAAATATTTAATTGTATAATGAACAAGTGAATACAAATACAATATAATTAATGTCCTTATCAAATATTATCTGCAGGTAACTCGAAATTCTTCACTTATTTCTATATAATAAAGGTCAAATAAATCTAGTACATGATATTTTTCAGCATTTTAAAATGAGCAAAATAAACCAACTATATAAAATAAATAGAAGTAGTCAGATTATTTTTTTACAATAATTGCCTGGTAAAAATGTTTAGTAAGCATTTTAAATAAATTTTAGGTAAAACAATAGTAGTTCTTTATAGTGCTTTAGATTAGTTTTTAATATTAATCTGAAAAATTAAATGAAAATGTAAGATATAAAATAATCAATAACAATTATTCCAAACATTACACATTCATCAAAAACCATTAAAATGTATCAAAATACTAATTTTTTAGAGCAAAGAAAATATTTTCATTATAAATGTTTCAAATTAACACAATAAAATACAAGCAATATCTTTTTTTCTGTGTTTCATTTTCCATGAATATATCAGAACTTTATACAAAGCAAATATTATTTAAGTAATTTATAAATAAGATTTCTACAAAATCAGTAATACAGGGTTGTTCATTATTCCCTCCAAGGTTTCAGAGTGCTATAGTAAAAAAAACAAGACAAATACAGCATAAAAATACATATGAAAAAAAACTTAAGTTTTATTTACATATTTTACAGGTGTTCTATATGTGAGCCCTTGGTCATACGACATATATCGATGCAATATTCCAGTTCCTGTCTCACTCTAGTCAACATGGTACTATCAACGTTATTGATAGCAAGTGTTATCTTTTCCTTGTTATCCGAAAACCTGGGCTCTTACATAAGCTCAAGCTCTTACGCTCCCCCCTACCCGGTGATGTAACAGAACTGCATGAAAGGACAACCGAGAATTATGAATAACCTTGTATTACAACTGTTATAATGAAATACTTCAATTTAAAAAATATTTATAATACATACACAAAAGCAAAAAATTTTCAAACTTTTGTTGAAAGTCATTCATTACATGATACAATTTATTAGCCATACCTGTAATTTTTTTTTAAAATTACATCACAAAATTCTAATTATTCTACCTTTTTAAAAAAATAAAATGTTGTTGGCAGATAAAAATAGAATGTTTACAACATATTCAATTGCCACATTTATTAAACAAACAAAAAAAAATGTACTTTTTCATTGTAAAATTTATGAATGACTCATAAAAGTTTCGAATCGATGTCAAATCTTTAGCAGAACTTGCAACTGTATTGAGGAATCCTGGCAATTCATCCAGAAAAGAAAGCAATTCCTTTTTTATATTCTTTCCCTTTAAATAAGAGTTGAAAACATTTCATTACAATCCAAATATAAATATCAAGTTATAAAGAAAATATATACATATAAGCAAATAATTATTTAGAGGTAACTATAAAAAAATATTAAAACATTTAAGATTTGTGAAAAACTTAATCACAAAAAATTCAAAAAGATACCTTTGAAAAAAAAAATTAATACATAAAATTTATAAGGTTCTTAAAACACTTTTATTTACCTCAATTCCAATTTGTTGACAGGAAGAAAGATAGTTTTCCCTCATGGACTTTTCCCTTTTAACATAATCAGCTTCTTTTTGAATACTTTCCTAAAAACCAAAAGGAAAAATAAAATCTTATAAAAGTAAGTAATCTTAAAGAAATAAATTATGTTTTAATATTATGTTCAAGCCTTTTTTTAAAAAGCTTGAGCAAAACATGTTAAATATGACATAATATACATAACAAAATACATACAAAAAATAAATGCATTACACAGTTCAATTAGTTTCACATAGTTACTATAAAAGTAACTTATTTTTAAAATAATTATAATCCATACTTTTTACATAAGTAAAAATATTTAATGATTTATTATTTAAAAATCATTAAAAAAAATGATAGTACAAAACATGATGCATAAAAACTTAGAATCAAAAAAATTTCCAATTAAAGACGACAAAGTTTCTCACCTCTTGAATGTTCTTGCATTTAATTATTTGTTTCTTTAAAGATGGAAGTTCATATACAATGTTTCGAACCAATAATTGTGCAGCTTCAGCTGTAACCATACATTATATATATAACTTAAGAAAAATTAGTTATTTAAAATTGATTGATGAATTAAAATTGATCTATTGCAATTATTTAAAATTTAGAATTAAAAACATAACTAAATAAAAAAAAGATTTCATAAAATAAGAAGAAACAGAGAGAAATATTTAATTTAGACCTGTTTTATTTTTTTAAAAATGTGCATTCCTTTTAAATATTTCCTTCTTTAAAAAACAAATATATATATATATATATATATATTAACTAAATTGTTTAATGGAGAGTAAATGTTTGATCAAGTGATTCAAGTTTCTTGGGTAGTGATAAGTAAACTTTTTACTTATTCAACAATTAATTTAGTTTTGCTTACAAATAAAACATCAAAGATCTTTAATTCCTAAAAGACATAAACCAATACAAACCTCATAAAATTTTCAAAAAAAAAAAATGTGTTATAAAAATACTTTTATATTTGACAATTTCATAAGTTTTTAGATTTTCAGGTAATCATGTATTAGCCTCTCTATCAACCATTTTTGTTAAAGCAAAAACTATCGATATGAGAAAAATGTACCACTGCATGCTCAAACACAATAATCTTGTTTATAAGTAAAGAAATCTTGGCACATATTCTCCAAAATCTTTGCTAATTTACTGGTTGATGGGATGATATACTAATTACAGGTTTTTAAGTGGCAAAACACCTTTTAAATCAACATTAAAAACTTTTTAACTACATTAAATTTGTAATTACAATTTTTAATAAAAGTTGAATTTCTTAGGTAAGAATTTATCTTGAAACCAGTGTAAAAGGAATGCTGACGTCTAACTAGCATGTGATTATTTAGGTTAAGCTAAATCTTCATCACAACAAAAGCTGTTTCATCTAATGGTGCTGCCATCTAGAGGAATAATATCGACTGAAATATATTTCTTAAACTATAATTAATTAAATTTAATTAAGGAATTAATATTTGAAAAAGCTGTATTAACATCAAATGTTATCCACTACAAGTTTAAAAAGATGTATTTGAACTTGAGTGGGTGAATAAAAAGTATTTTATTAATGATTGAAAATTTGAACAAGATATATATACACAAACAAGTAATATAAAAAAAAATTAAGTCAATTCCTACTTAGATTAACAAAGAAAAATTTTATTTCAGCTACTTTTTATTAAATAGTTACACAATTAATATAAATATGTATACACATGTGACAGAATTGCAACATTAAGTAGTAATTAATTTTTATTAATTATCATTAAAGTATCATATTGTCATTAAAAAAACAATCATGTGTATAAAATTTCAGTTCAACTGAATGCCTTAAAATGTGAGAAAAAAAATCTTTTAAAGTTTTGACCCAAGTCGCTAAAAATGAAATCAACATGGCTGTATCTGTAATTCTTTAAATAATTAGTTTCAATCAATTAATTTTAATTAATTATAATTAAATTATCATATTTTTAACCCAAACAATAGTGTATAGAAAATTTCAGCTGAAATAAAAACTTTAAAATGTGAGAAAAAAAACTTTCAAGTTTTGACACAAGTCGCCAAAATAGTCACTAAGTCGCCAAAAATGATGCCAACATGGCTGTATTTGTAATTCTTTGAATAATTAGTTTTAATCAATTAGTTTTTATTAATTATAATTAAATTATTGTATTGTCCTCCCAAATGATCATGTATATAAAATTTCAGCTCAATTGAGCGCTTTAAAATGTATTTTATTAATGATTGAAAATTCTAACAAGATAAATATATAGAGAGTGTGAGCTAATAGTAGGAGTTGAGTAAATAAATATATGTAACAAGATAATAAAAAAAATAATATAGGGAGAGATAAAAAATAATAAGGGAGAGTGTGAGCTAATAGTAGGAATTGAAAAAAAAAGAAACATTTTACATAAAGCAAACTATATAAGAATAAGAAAATGCTCTTACCTAGGTATATATTATCTTTTTCATACAATTTTATAATTTCTAGCCAATCTTTCATTCTATGAGATGAATATTGTCCAAATATATTCTTAGAAGAAGATTCAGTATCTTTCAAAATTTCAACAATACGTCGACAATGGAAGTAATTAATGTCTGCAATGAAAAATTCTATTAATCACTATTGGTACAAATAAAAAAAACTACATTATATATAGCAATTTTTTTAAAAAAATCTTTCTTAAATTTTAAGTTTTTTTTCTACTTAGATATTAAAAAAATTGTCAATAATCTCTTCGATCTTCACAGACCATGAAATCTATACAACTCAGATAAGAAAATATATAAAAAAGTATGTGTTTTTAAATTCTTGTAACACCTGATGCATACTGTTACATATACCCGGGTTGGAGGATTTTATACAAAACAATCACAAAGAAAATAAACAGTTCTTCAAGAGCAATGATAATTTATTGACGAAAATTCAATTCTTTAAATACAGGATTCAGCAGCAATATTCACAGAATAAATTCCAGAAGGTCTTCACACCTTCCACAGCACTCAAATACAATTATCAGCGTTTAAAATACAAGTATGTACAGGATTATTCACAAGCACAGCCGAGCTAATCAGTTATCGCTAGTCAAAACAATGTTCACTAATCATTGGTTTAATCAAGACTCACCCTCGTTCCGGCGATCATTTCTATTTATAGGCGCGGCAGAAACTTCCAGAAATATAACCGCTCGTGTCATAGAACGTGACGTTAGTGGACCTCTCCACAGATTTCTATAAGAATCCAGAGGGTTCCGAACTCACCAACATGGTCGCCAAAAATGATGCCAACTTGGCTCTACCGCCAAGATTTCGCCAAGTTCTCATTGAATCGCCATTAAACGTAAGGGGCGGCATTGCTTGTGAATAGTACAATTTTAACATAAAATAAATATAACATAGAGTAATATAAATGCATTAAACATCCAAATACAAATTATTTACATTATTTACACAAAATTCGTAACAATACAATGATTTATTATTTCTTACTGTTATAATTGCTGTTTTTACTATCATGAATCGATAGATAACTTTTTTATTCTAATTTTCACAAAACATTTTTTTATTCAACATATTAGTCTATTCTTGTATTTCCTCCGATCTTAATAGATTTAACTGTTAACATAACAGTTTATAATGATTATACTTGTTTTAAAAGAAATGTTAAAATTCATAGTATGGCTAATAAAATACATAAATATCATTTACACAGTGCAAATGCATACCTTGAACTTTGAAAATTAAACCTTAGATTAATTAAATAATTTGATACTATTAACAATATAGAAAAATCATAAGATTAAAAATTAGTAAAATTCTTAAAAATCTTTTTCAGAAATAAATGATTTAAAGTTTTTATTCTTTTATACAATGCACAGTTAATATTTTGTATTTATATTACAATATAAAATTATTTAAAATTATTTATTTTTTAATATTAATTACTCTTTAAAAAAATAAAATGTGAAATTAATTAGAATTGTGTTACAAATATTTATTTTCCAAAATTTGACTTTTTAAAACATTATTCAGAAAAAGAAGAAAAAAAAAAGAGTTTTATAGATTTAGAGAAATAGGAAAGGCTTTTTTAAATACTTTTTTGTCATCTAATTGAACAGTTATCCTGTATTTATTGTAATCTAAGTCGCTCTTTTTTTCTATTGTTAATGCTCCTGAAAACGATATTGATGGTTAGAGCAATTAGATGATTAGAGCTCAAGCATGTATTTAAAAACTTCTAATACTAATAAAATAAATTATTCACTTCTTATAAGTTCTCATTTAATTTTTTTTAAACATTAAATAGCAATAAATTGCTTCACACTACTTTTTATTTTTTCTCAAAAATGTGTTGAGAATTTGTAGCTGTTATTTTTTTTAAGAAAAAAAGTTTTTTTCCCCAACAAACATAAAAAGAAAAGTTCTCAAATGAAGCTATACTTTGTAAACAGCATTAAATGGAGATGAAATCTCTACATAAAGGAACATGGTTCTAAACATAGGGACCTAGCTACCCACATATCAATAATACAAGGCCCCCAAGCTACAGGGGCCCCATAATGTGTCCGCGAAAAATTGTAAAACGTTAAAAGACTCCAAAGAAAAGGCCACCAAGGAATATTGATATAGGGCCCACTCAGGTCTAGCTACATCAGTGTCTAAACATCAAGAATCTTTTTAAATATATTTAAGATTAATTTACCATTGAAGCATTGGATAATAAACTGAGGATTGGAATAATGATTTATATAATAATGTATGCATCAATTACTTGACAGAAGAAAAAAAGAAGTAGAACATAATTTTCCCCTATACAAAAAAAGTCTGATGGTGAAATTTATAGTCACCTGATGGAGTAGTACCCCTTATTTCTAGACTTTGGACAGCTAATTTGAAGTGGAATATTTCACAAAGGGTAATATATGGTTAGAAAAAATAAAAAAGGGATAGACCCTTTCCCTCAAATTGAAAATCTTGCAAACAAGACTTTAATTAACGAATGGTTTAATATACATATTTTCAGCACATTTTAATTTTTACAAAAGATATTTGAAACTTCTTTAACTTAACTCAAAGGCATGACATCCCATGAGGGACAAGGCCTGCTGTGCTCAACTCAGTATACGCAATCTTGGACCCTGAGGTGCATGAGCAGATGTTCCAGTCAGGAGGTCAGTCTGACGCGAAAACCCCCAGTGTTAAGTTCCCAAGCAAACTTGGTATTCATTTTATCAACCCATTGGAGAGATGAAAGGCTGAGTCAACCTAGCCCAGCCCAGGGTTTCAACCTCGGACCTGTGGTATGGAAGCGCGATGCATAAGCACTCAGCCACTGGGCTCTTGAAACTTCTTTAATGGAATCAAAATATGTAGTGCATTTCTGGTGATATTCTTCTCTGATGCATTATATCATTTTGAAGTGACAACAGTATAGTGATGTCATTTTCTCCACAAGGAAAATTTCATAAATCTTGCAAGACAAAAAAATTTATACTTAATTTACATTATTGAGATTAAATACTTCCATGAATATGTGCATGTCACAGCTTAATGATAGATTCCAGATAATGTTAATAAAGCATTCTATACTACAGCTTCATTCTTGTCATAAACTGTTCTTATTCATAAAAGTTTAACGCTTAAATCATTACTATTATGTAGTCTGATCCAGATATTCATTTTTATGAGGCACTTCATTATAGTTAGAGTATGATCTTCGATTCCAGGCAAATAGCATACAATGAGGTAACCGGCCCCCCCCCCCTTCCATATGTTTCACAGTTTGGATAAAAAAAACCTTTAAAAATATTTCCTTGATTAGATACTTTGTTATTGATGTACTAGCGTGCCAACCAATAAATTCTTGAAGATTTTCATGAATTAGCACCAAAAGTATGTTTACATAAAAATAACAATTTAAATTAAATTTCATTACTTTATTACACATTTCATTATTTTAATAATATTTTAACAAAAAGAAGTTAAACTTTAAATATTTGAGATATCTTACAACTACATTATGCATGCAGAGGCTTGTCTGTTTCTAAGTAAATAGACAACCTATGTGTCATTAACACAATATATCTTCCCTGAATGATTCTGTAACTTTGGAAATACATCACAACATTCTCTTAATTAGGTAAAAAGTCAAAATTTTTAATAATTTTTTTTTTCAAAAAGTACTAGAAAAGTTAAATGATTTATAAACAAGGTTATTGTATTCCAATATACCTGAATATGTTTTTTTCATTATAAGCTGTATATCACAGCATTTTGTAGCAGTTTCTGATTTGAAAGAAATGGTTGACAGACTAGTTCAAAAAGTGCAGTTACTTTTAATACAAACTATTTATATTAATAATACTAAACAATGGAAAAATTTGTCTATAAGGAAACAATTATTAAGTAGAATTAAAAAATGAGTAAGTAATAAAACAAAGAGGTTCTAGGTATGAAGAAAATAATTTATCTTCCATTGTTATTCATGAACCCAATTGACACAATCGACATACAACATGACTTTTTTCTGTTTATTTGACTATTACATCAAATAAACAACAAAAGTCATAACTTTAGAAAAAGTAATTAAAAAAAAAAGAAAACAAGAAATTGAACAAAACCACTTTTTTTATGACATACTAACTTCTTATATAATATATGAACATTTTACTTACATGTACCAGCTAACAAATTTGCAATTTCATCAACAGCAGGCATATCCTGAATTGCATTGTTTATATTTTTTCTCACTGTTATAATATTCTTTTGCCAATCATGTGGACAAATTCTACGACTGATCAGCCAATCTAAATTTAAATGAAAGATATTATACATAAAGCACTAGAAATGACATACTAAATAGCACAATTTCTTGTTTGCCTTATCTGTTACAAAAAATATTATAGTTTCAATACTTTTCTTATAGTGGATTGGATCCTCTTATAGAGCACAACACCTTTATCACCAACTTAGAAAATTATTATCATATTTAAAGGAACTCTAATACAGAAAAGTGAGATGCTGACAGAATATGAAACCACTTTTTTTTGTCCATACCCAAAAATAAAAACTAAATTAGCATTTTATCATAAAACAGGTGGATCCTAGGAGGCACACTTCTTGGCGATAAAGTTTACAATATGGCAACCCTGCCAAATTGTCCAGTTTTAGGCTAAGTAAAATGGTAACACTAAAACCAATTGAGCACAAAATCACCCCATTTCGGACATTGGCCATTTCCACCCCTGACCTTTCCGCAAGTGGGACGACCACCGTTTTCATTTACTACTTTTTTGCTTGATTCCACACCAGTTTTTCAGAAAGGCTGCTGAAAGAAAATTGATTGAAAGTGAAGAAACCACACTTTTCTAAAACTAAGAAATGTAAATTATTCCATATCCAAATGATTGCCCAAAGGTTAGGCTTGTAATTTTAATGTATAATAAAAGGTTTGCATTATTCATATGCTCTGAAGTTCTGCTAATAAAAATAATATTAAAGGAGTATAATTACAAAAAAGTGTACTAATAATTCAACTCTAATGAGCAACTTACCAAGTAGTTTGTTTAGGTGAATATCAATTGGAATTTCTTGTTCATTCTAATGTAACAAAAAACAAGAGTGAGAAAGAGATTACTTTATATGTTAATAATGTAATAAAACAAAATTTTTACAAGTTTTAAAAAACAATTTATTAAAATCTATATATATATGCATATATAACGCGCATATTCCTTACCATATTGATTAATTTTCTACTTCAATCTTTATAATTCTAAAATTACACTTGATAGCAAACAGTACTGCCCAGAAAGTAAGTTAAATTTTACAAAATATTATTCAGTAAAGAAGTACTATTTCTATTCCAAAATCAGCATTATTCCAAAACTTATCTGACACGGAAAGCTGTTTTATTTTCAGTACACGTGAACGTTTTGTTTAGTTTCTATTTTCCAGTTGATGCCAAAATTTATATAAAAAAAATGGCATTAGAAAACCAAATTTTTTTAAATTTAAGAGTATGGCAATTTTGCAAAATTTCTAAGCACGGAAGTTATATTAAATATAGACTCACAATCCCCAAATAACTTCATTTTGTGAGTTAATTTATTCTAAGAAAGTTTAAATAATTTGTCATTCTCGAATTTACAACTGAAATGAAGCGAATATATAACAACCGAGTTTGTCAGCATCTCCAGCTTGTTAGTTATTTGGCATGACGTTAAATAAAGAGCAGTTTTTGAGTTCCTCACACCTCGGGCAATTCCTCTTTGGTACGGTCAAAGGAAAAGAGGTTGCTTGTCATTGGTAGATGTGCAATGACGTCATTATTCTGGGTTGCCTGGTTTGGCGTTATAGCATTTTTCTATGCCCTAGTGATTCGTGATTCATTGAAACAAAAGTTTTGTCCCCATTTGGGAAATTGTTTTTCAGGCAGTCTTTTCTTCTGTGTCTTGAGTATAATAGTTAAATTCCCTTGCATATGAAATTTTCACTGT
>BMAV01024696.1:0-39602 GCA_019973955.1 Trichonephila inaurata madagascariensis | reverse complement strand
GGGATTGAATATTAACGTCGCATGTTCAGCTCACAAAGGTTTTTGGCGACGCACCACGTTTTGAACATGGTCAAGTGACATGGACGACACCTGAGCTGGCCCCCCCTCTCCAAACTCCCAAAAACCAAGGGGAGTGACGTTTCAGCTCCGACAGATTTAACGTGCATCGCTGCCCTACACGGCGGTCTTTAGTGGTACTGGGCTCGAACTCGTGACAAGACAAGCCACGGTCCGATACCTATACCACTTGGCTACCGCGGCCATACCCTTCTTTAACTCCTTCATTACTATAACCACTATGCAGAACTTTGTTCATATGACATCAAGATTATTTCATGGCACATTGTCATTCTATATTCATTTTTTGTCAAGATATTGCACTTAAATAATTTTTTAGTGTAATACTATTCTTAAAACAATTTTGTATACATTTTCTAATCTAAGTGGCACTAAATATCATAAATATTATCCATTTATACGCTTTTGCAAAACCACGTTTCCGAACGTAGTCGGATACCTTAATTTTGTTTTGCCATAATTACAATTTTTTAAGTAAAATGAATAGTAGAATATACAACGAAATAAATTCGATAATTTAAGCAATCAAAATCGAATTTTCTATTGCATGTTCTTTTTAAAAGTTGCATCCTGAAAAACATAACTTAATCGTTTAGTAACTCTCTATATTACTTATTTTATGCTATGAAGTCTCGGAGGTCTTGTTTTACAGAGGTCTTATTTACAACCTCTGACAATAAAGTTCGGTGAACAGTCCTGTAACATTAACATAGATGAAAAAGTAACGAGGAGTTGTAAGGGTGCCCCCCTCGGGTGCCCTTCTCCTAGATTATAAGTGTGAGCTAGAGGTGTAGGAATAAATGAAGAACTAGAAGCTGCCATAATCTTAATATTGCTTTATTAAGATCTTAACTTATATCAATAACAGATTAGATAATAATATGATATGTGAGAGAATCTACGGTGGCTAAACATACAATATATAATACCGAAATAATGTAACCTGGACCACTATCAATAACTAACTCGCCTAAGCTCAATTCCAATGTGCCCTCAGATCCGAATATTTAAATAGTCCATCCTACCTTTAATGTCCAACGACTCCTCAATCTATCTTATCCTGGCTGAAGTTGCGGTTCACTGGCGTGCAATGGGATGCAGCTTGACTACGGGCTCTCTATACCGAGTAACCTCTCTTGACTGTCACTTAACTTCGTGAAATACTCTTCACACTTGCCACACGCACTCACATAACATTCCCCAAATGCCACACCGCTTACTCTAAACTTCTGTTATATAAAAGCTTCCTAATTTGCCTCTTTCCTTCACTTTTCACTTCTCGGGTTGGTTGAAAAAGAATTGCCACATTAATTCTGGCCTCAAAGAACCCAAAAGGATATATTAATGAAAAAACGCGTGAAGCCGTCACAAGGTTATCTTACTGTCTTTCGACATAGTCACCTCCCATAACTATGAACCACTGTGATCTACTATACTTGTCCTGAAACTATACAAGACGTCTTCTTTTGGGATGGAGTACAAAAGCCTCGTCGCGTTTCGTTGGATGTCAGGAATATCGCTAAGTCTATTTCCTTTATAGCGAATTTGAATCGAGAAACCAAGAAGTCGGGGGATTGGGATCTGAATATTCAATGGAAGTATGGTGGTGGTTCAATTTGCACCACCCTCTTTTTTGCCAAGAACTGTTTGATGATATTGGCTGTGTGAAGGCGAGAATTGTCGTGAACAAAAAACCATGAGCCTTCTTGTGCATACAGAGGCCATACTTTGCATAGATGTTTCATGAACGGGTCAAAATTTCAATGTACTTGCAGCATTCATCGTCATTCCCTTGTGACGGGCTCACGCGTCTTTTCATTAACATGTCCTTTGGGTTCTTTGGGGCCAGAATTAATGGCAACTCTTTTCCAACCAAACCCAAGAAGTGAAGCGTGAAGGAAAATTGCAAATTAGGAAGCTTTTAAATATCAGAAGTTAGAGGAATTTGAGGAATGTTATGATAATCAATGATTCAAGAGTGAAGAGGTTTTAGAAAGATTAAGTGCCAGCCAACAGAAGTTATTCCTGATATAGAGCCATTATGTCAAGGGGCATACCATTGCACTCCAGTAAATACGAAACTTCTAGCAAGATTGGATCGAAAGTAAGGTAGGAGTGACTATTTAACATTAGGATCTGTGATAAAGTATTGGAATTGAGTTTAGGCGAGTTAGTTATTGATAGTGGTCCTTATGTTATTTCGGTATATATATATATATATATATATATATATATATATATATTGTGTGTGTTTAACCACCGTAGATTCTCCCTCATATATTAGTATTATCTAATCTGTTAGATGTTTAAGTTTTAAGATCTTAAAAAAGTCAAATTAAGATCATGGCAGCTTGTAGTTCTTCCGTTATTCCTACACCTTTAGCTCACGCTGATATAATCAAGACGAAGGGTACCCGAGAGGGGCGCCCATACACCCTCAGGTAGAAATTCCTTTTGGATAATGTCTTTGCTATCCAAAATGTAATGAGTATCGTTTTGTTGCGCGATTTTTATGCTCTGACCATTTTCCTATGCAGGAGAACGCCACTTCATACTTTGCCGTTTCGTTCCAGGGTCATACCTGAGACACCAGGACTCTTTCTTAATACCTACTATTAGCTCACACTCTCTAAATATTTATTTATTTATTTATCTTGGTGAAATTTTCAATCGTTAATAAAATACATTTTAAAGCCCTCCATTGAGCTGAAATTTTATATGTAAGATTATTTTGGTTGATAATACAGTAATTTAATTATAATTAATAAACATTAATTGATTACAACTAATTATTCAAAGCATTTCAAATAGAGCCATATTGGCATCATTTTTGGCGACTTAACGAGCCTTTTGGCGACTTGTGTCAAAACTTGAAAGGTTTTTTCTCACGTTTTAGAGCAT
Source organism: Trichonephila inaurata madagascariensis (assembly GCA_019973955.1). Classification (NCBI taxonomy): domain Eukaryota; kingdom Metazoa; phylum Arthropoda; class Arachnida; order Araneae; family Nephilidae; genus Trichonephila; species Trichonephila inaurata. Next base: position 36,623 of record BMAV01024696.1, on the reverse strand, counting down.
TCTTTTGAACCGAAATGTTCAAAACGGATTGTTTTGGATGAGAATACGATACTTTAATAATAATTAATAAAAAGTAATTACCTTTTAATGTTGTGATTCCCCCCTTGTATATACATATTTTATAAAATTTGTAACTATTTTTAAAAAAAGTAGATGAAATAAAATTTTTTTGTTGATTTGAGTTAAATTGATTTAAAAATTTTTTTTATATGCTTGTTTAGTACAACCAAAAGAAATTTGGTGTTGCACCCCTTTTCGACAAAACCTTGGGCCCCCAAAACGGTCTGCTTCTAATGGTCCGTCAAGGGGCAGAAGACATTTTTTCCATCCCAAATTTTGGGAAAACTTTTGTCGCATGGATTCATGGTTAATTTTGCAGTCATCCGTTATCGTGCGCATAGTTAATCGAGTTTTTCGTGAATTATTTCAGTTTCAATGTTTTCGTCATTGACAAAGGCCCCGCCCTTTACACTAGGGGGACTTGGGAAAACTTTTTTCTGGCGTTTTGAAAAGGGACGAATCACCGTACACCCCTTCATGGTGACGCTTGATTTCTAAACATGTGATACACCCCCCCTTCCCCGGGGCCCATCTCTTCATCTAAGCGACCTGATTTGTGGAAGGAAATGATTGATAAACCCAAATTAGCCATAAACAAATCCAATTTATTAGTTCCAAAGATATTAATCAACACGTCTTTCTATAGGAAGGCAATCGCAATGATAAACGAATCCTAAATTTAATTAAGTAGGCACCTGAAATCCTAACTATTTATCTTTAAGAAAATTATCCCATAAATCTTATCTTCCAATTTCTTTAACACGCTAAAGGTTCTAAAATTCCCGCTTCTGAGTTTAATATTTTACCATCAGCTCACGGCGTATCATTATCTCAGCTTCCTTGCCCCTTCTCCGCGATTAAAAACCTTCACTATATATCTACTTCAATCTGAATGTCAGGGCTTTTCTTGAATATTGGCTTGATTAACTAAAGGGGGCCAAAAGTTTCCCCAAGGATTTATAAAAAAACAAAAAACCCCCCGTCACAACACGTACCAGCATCACCTAAGTTTCTTTTTTTTGCTTTTGGTGAAAACAAACTTTAAATTGATCGTTTGTTGTTCTTTTTTCCTGTTTCAGTTAAGAACCAATGCACTAAACAATTATTTTGTAAAAAAGTCTTCCCGGGACAAAAAACGACCCCAACTGAACAATGGTGGAGGCAGATGTTCACCACCGCCACTACGCATGCAGCTTTTTTTTCCGTATTCCAGATCAGCCGTTCTGACTTCTTCACGAACGTAAGAGGTTGTTATAAGATATACCAAGAACTTAACAACTCTTCAACCAGATATATTCAAAGGGTTTTTTATTTCGAAAATAATGACGTAACGAAGCAATTCATACCGAAAGTAACAAATTATTGTAAATATAGGATCAATAATTCACAAAAAAAATTTTTAAACTTATTATCTTCATCTTCGGCGTATTTTTATTTAAATTAAATTTTCATTTCAAATTTTATTTAAAAAAAATTTTTAAAATTCTTTTCCCCCCAAAAAAAGGTTATCTTAAATAAAAAATTAAGGATTTTTCTTTTTTTTTTTTTAAAAAATTTTTTTCAAAATTTTTTTCCCTTTTTTTTAAAAAAAATTTTAAAAAATTTTTTAAAAAAAAAAAAATTTTTTTGGTTTTAAAGCTGAAATTTTTTTTTAAAGGGGTTTAAATTTAAAGGGGGTTTTTTAAAACCCTATTTTTAAAACGTTTAGCAAAAATTTTTAAAAATTTTTTTTTAAAATTAAATTTTGGTTTTTTTTATTGTTAAAATTTTAAAATTTTTGGGGGGAATTTTAAAACAAATTTAAACTAAATTTTTTGGGGGGGAAAAATTTAAAAAAAATTGGTTAAGCCCCCGGTTCCCCAAAATTTTTTTAAAATTTGGATTTAAAAATTTTTAAAACAGCACGGGGTTTTTTTTGGGACCCAAAAAAAATTTTTAAATTTTTAAATAAATTTTCTTTTTTCCCCAAACCCAAAAAAAAGCATTTCCCGGCTTTTGAATAAAGGCCCTTTTCCACGAGCAAAATTTTGAGGGAAAAACGTTTTTAATTTTTCCCTTTTCCCTTTAATTTTTTGGGTTTAAGAAACCCCCAAAACTTTGCCAATTTTTAAAAAAAAATCAAATCAAAAAAATTTTAAAAACCCTTTTTGAAAAAAATTTTCCCAAATTTTAAAAATTGGGGAAATTTGGTTTTTTTTAAAAAAATGTTTGGAATAACTTTTTTAAAAAAATAAAACTTCACCTTTATTATTTTTATGGGTTAAGGAAATATAAATTATTTTTTCACACACATTCATACTCTATTTTTACTTTAAAACACTTAATTTTTATTTTAAAGCACTTAACTTTTAAATTTTTTCCAAAGCACTTAACTTTAACTTTTAAATGCATTTCTATTATTTTTCAATTTTTTTCTTTAAATTTTAACATTTAAATGCAGCACTGGGTTAAGGCAAATACAAAGCAATGCTTAACTCAAAGCTAAAAGATAGGATGTTAAGTTTCCGCATAGAAACAAGAACTACACTAAACCATTCTACGTATATCGTTTACAATGACTTTCCCCTAAAAAAGTTTTCGAAATAAGAAATGTAGGAGTAAAGAAAAATTAGTTTATATTAAATTTAAGGTATCCGACTACGTTCGGATATGTGATTTTATAAAGGCGTATGAACAAATATTTTTTTAATATTTCGTGTCACTCAGATTAGAATATACGCATAAAAAGGCCTTAAGAATATTATTATAAAAAAATACTTAAATGCGATATTTTTGCAAAAAAATGAACATATAATTATTTATTTTCAAAAAATATTCTCCTTTTATGAAAATTGCTTCTATAATAATATTATTTTGCCCATTTATAGCTCAGACCTCTGTACAGAGCCTGAACTAGGATGTTTGAAATATATGACAGAAGTGGATTTATCCATATTTTAATACATCAAAATGAAAATATTTTAGGAAAAACACCGGTTATTATTTCAATTGGTAGTATCTCTTAAAAAAATGAGAATTTTTAATAATCCTAGTTAAGGCCTTCTGAAAAAGTCTTAGCAATCAGAAGGCAAAAAATTATTATAGAAGCATTTTTCATACAAGAAGAATATTTTGAAAATAAATTATTCTATGTTAATTTTTTGTTAAAATATCGCATTTAAATATTTTTTTTTGTAATAATATTCTTAAAACAATTCCATACGTTTATCTTAACTGACACTAAATATTAAAAAAATATTTGTTTGTAGGTTTTTGAAAAATCATGTTTCCGAACGTCGTCTCGGATACCTGAAATGACAATTTAATTTTTTTCACCAATTTTCTTATTTTTTACCATATTTGCAATTTTCAATATGCAACATATCAACTGCGCAGTCTTTTACTGGTTCCATTGTCAACTATTTTATCCACCCAAGCAAGTATTCAATATACTTTCCTCAGAATTAGATTTTAAATGAAGGGCACATTGATATTGATAAACGTCGTCTGAAGAGATCAGGGTATATTGCAAAAATAAGAATATCTCATTCCTATGCATTCGCTTCTTAAGAGAAATTTAATTTAGCCATAAGAAATTATATATTACAAAACTTGCTTTTTACGCGACGAATAATTTTTTTCTTGTCAAAAAGATTATGTGAAAAAAAAATGAGAGGCAACGCGAATTAAAAAATAACTTACGTAATTCTCAATTTGTGAAGCTTTAGATTTTTCACATTTTGAAAGCTGTTACATTTGTTTTAGCATTCCTTTTACATTCCTTCTCGTACAATAAATGAAAATATTGCATAGAAAATTTAAATTCCTTATGAACACATTCAGCACAAAAATGTTGGATGTTTTTGTTTTGAGAAAAAAGCTAAATAAATAAAAATTTCTCAGGACATTTTGTTTACATTTGAATTATTATAATATTTCTTTTGAGTAATTGCAAAATTAGAATCACTTTAGCTAAGTAAGTTTTTAAGATCTTTAAATTGATCTTTCTTCATAGTTAATTAGCATCATTCCTATTAAAAAAAAAAAATCTATTTTTATTCACATAAAAATTTACTTGGGATTTTTAACGACAAACAAGAATTTTTTATATTAATAACGGTAATAGACTTTGTTTTTTCAGAATAAAAAAACAATCAAAATACTTTAATATTGTGTGATAATTATTCACGGAAGATGAATTTTTAAACATATGACTGAATAAATTCTTTTGTCTAGGTATAAATAGGATTTAAAAGTATAGCTTTTCATAAGCCTGAGTCATTTAGATAATGAAAATTGACTTTAAATTTTTTTTTATGTCATTAATTTCCAAGATTATAATAAAAAATAAATACAAGAATGTTATTATTTAAAAATCTGTCTTTCGAAAATAATTTTTTTCTTGCAGTTTTTGCAATTTAAAAGGAAATAAGTTAATTTTTTTTTCTTGTCATACAAATCAGTTGTCTGTAAGACTTTGGTTTAATTCGAAAGAAATGATTAAATAATGTTTTTATTGATTTTTTATTTCTTTGTATTTTACTGAAATCATTTGTTAAGATAACTTGAGAAGTTTAAATAACAGCAGTTTATTTATAATTCCTTTTTTGTGTACTAAATGTAAAAAATTTATTAAACTATGACTGTAAAGATAAAAAGGGATATTTCCCTCTGTTTTTGTCTTTTACAATTAATTTAGAGTGTGCACACTTCTGACCATTAAAATTGCTACACCAGGAAGAAATGCAGATGAAAAATATTTATTGGACAAATTATTATATTAAAAATGACAAGTGATTAAATTTCCAAGACATTTGGATCCATAGATGCTGAAGAAATCAGCACCCATAACAACCACTTCTGGAAGTAATAACAGCACTTATACGCCTGGGCATTGCCAAAAGAGATTGCATGGCATGTACAGGAGTGTATCAAGGAAGCTCTGTACAATACTGACAACATGCGGTTGTGCATTATCCTGCTGAAACGTAGGGTTTCTCAGGGCTTAAATAAAGGGTTGAGCCACGAGCCGTAACACACCAGAAATGTAACGTGCAATGTTCAAAGTACCGTCAATGCGAACAAGAGGTGACCGAGACGTTTATCCAATAGCACGCCATACCATTATGCCAGGTGATGAGCAAGTATGACGCTAACTAATGCATGGTACCAATATGCGTTAACCACGATGCCACCGAACACGGATGTGACCATCTCGATCCTGTAAACAGAACCTAGATAAATCTGAAAAAATGACGTCTTGACATTCGTGCACCAGGTTCGTCATTGATCACACCATTGAAGACGCTTCTGTCTGTGATGCAGCTTCAAGAGAGCCGCAGCCATGGTCTCCCAGCTGAGAGTCCATGGTGTTGCAAACATAGTCGAACTGTTCGTGCAGACACTTTCTGTCTTGCAAACAACCCCAATTCTTGACTCAGGGCTCATGACGTGACTGGAAGATCCATTAAAGCTATTGGAGCAACATGCCTGTCTTCTCGGCTGCTAGTGATGGGGGAGGGGGGCCGTTGAGATCCAGCACGGCGTTCCGTATTACCTTTCTGAACCCATCGATTTCATTTCATTTTCTAACAGACATTGGATCTCGACCGACGCGAGCAGCAATCCTTCGATACAATAAACCGCAATCCCAGTACGCTACAATTCGACCTTTATTAAAGTCAGAAACGTGCTGGTACGCATTTCTGCTCCTTACAGGAGGCATCACATCAACTTTTCACCAGGCAACAACGTTCAAATGCAATTTGTGTATGAGAAACGGGCTGAATAATTTCCTCGTTTAAACACATTGTAGGTGTCGCTACCGATGCCTGTTTTATCTGAATGCGCTGAAAATATGCATATCACAGCACCATCTTCCTGTTGTTTAAATTTGACGTCTGTAGTATGTCGCCTTCCTGGTGTAGCAATTTTAATGGTCTTTCTGTAGTGTATGTACTATATGAATATTTATTATTTTAATATCACATTTAAATAGTGAAATTTTATTTGTTTTATTGTTATCAATTTAATTTTTCTGTTTTATTATAAGTAGAGTAGTAAATAAGTTAATTCATCTTTTTTGAACAGTTATTATTTACAGTGGTTTCTAGATAATAGGACATTTCAGAAATTTGTAGGAAAGCTCTGTAGCTGGAATTTAACGTGAATGAAAAAGTAGCATTTTTCCAAAAATCTATATTTGATTCTTAATACTAAACCTTAATATAATTGGTTTTTAAAATTATTTTAAAACTAATATCATTGGCTTAGTTTTTTTTCAATGAAAATGTAAGCACAGATAGCTAAAGAGAGCGTGGCTAAAAGTGATCGGACACTAAAACTTTTTCGATTAATTCATTATCATTATCTTCTACCACTTGTTTTACTTTAATAATATGTTGAATTTTTTGAAACATCGGTTGGTATTTCTTATTTTGTGAAAATGATTTTTAATAATATTATAAATGGATTTTATATTTTTTACAATGCAATGAATGATGGTCGAGCATCGATTAGATATGCATAACACTAAAACAATGCAATGGATAAGTTTTATTAGAACAAAAGGATTACGAATAAAATATCACTGAAGAAAGAGCTTTTCAAGTGTTATTAAAATCGGCAGCTGTGTGTGAGAGAGAGAATCAAGAGATTTATACAAAGAAATGACAAATACGTTTAAAAATTTCTTTTGTCCTTCGAAAAAGATGACTCGGTGAAGATAAATGATATAGATTAAAAAAACAGATTCTTCCCAACTTTTTTAAATACACCAAAAATATACTCAAAACTATGAAGATAATGTTTTGCAAATTGTTAAAAATATACCTTTCTTATTGGTCGAGTAATTGAATCATCAATTTTAGACATTCTTTAATTAACACCTTTTTTTATAAGTTTCACTTGTATGTAACGGAATCTTTTAACTCAATTTTTACCCACTTTAAAAGGTTAACTAATTCGCAATAATACAATACAAAATTTCATAGTTTTGTTCAATTGTCTTGATCAGGACCGTCATGATTAACGATTTCCCATTTTTAGATCCTATCCTGTCTCTGGCGACTAATTTCATATTCTATTTCCAGATTTCGCGACTAATTCTACATTTGGAGACTAAAAGGTTACAACTTATTTCGATTAACTAAAAAAGGATGCTTTTTAAATTTTTAAATTATAATTTATTTTTAAATACTGCTTATGGCTTATCTTTTTCCTTTTTGGAAATACGATTGAAGAGTTGGGATTTAAAATATCGAAAATATTTTATAATTTAGGCCAAATGATATGTACTCCCAAGGATCCAAATCAAAATTCGCGATTTAAACTGGCTCCTAGGCCTTGTACTTTTAGTATTAATATTCTTTTAAAAAATTAAATCGTCGTCTACAAATTGAAAAAATCAAACAGCTCATTTCAATGTTAGGAACTATACCAGCACTCTAATTGAAGCTGAAGTTATCTTAATCTGATACAAACATTAATTAAACTTTATTTAACAACATTAATTAAATATGAACAATGAAAATACGCAACCTTTTTTGGAATTCATTCCCAAATTGAAATACAACTTCAATATCCTTGAAAAAAATCAATAGTATTTTGCTACATACATCTGCGATTAAATTTACAACTAATATAAGTATATTACATTTTGATTTTCATTTTCGAAGCGTATAGCTACAATTTGCGACATTTAACTAAACGAACAGTTGGAACCTTTTCCTTATTGGACTTCTGTAATGTTTATTCATCGAAGGAAAAGTAATCCTCGATTACCAAACATGCTTTATTTATGCCAACGTTATTTTGATAGTAATTACATTCGTAACATTTATAATTAGTGATTTTCAGGAATAAATTTACATCCGAAATACCGGATCAAGATTTTAAGAATTACAATAACTTCAATTGAAAAAAGTATTAAAACATTAGTATAAATCAACCTCTTACTAATTCAAAATTGTTTATCATGTATTTTACTAATATTTAAAAAAATTATGATTTAATAGTATTATATAATTTAGACATGTTTACTATATATTCTACATTCATCCCTTATCATCAATTGTAAAAGTTAGTGTACTTTAAATGTATATAAAACTATTTAATATCATAGAAACATTTTAAAACATCACCTCAATATACATTAGAATATATAAATGAGGAAAAATGCAAGTACATTCATTAAACATATTAGTTCATTTTACTTTATATAGGTAATATATTTATTTTCATATCATTAATCCTGATTAAGCATTTAATTTCCAATTTAATCGTATTAAACTAAGAAATAACCAATTCAAACTCCCGTAAAAACCTCAGGTAAATATTTGGAGCAATATTGGAAGCATACCTTGCTTCGAATTAAAATTACAACGAAAATAAGAAAAACTTACTTACAAAAACATTTTATGAACGAAAATTTTGCATTAAAGTTATGCGCAATTAAATCTTTAAAAGCAAAAAGTATTTTATCAAAATGAAACTATTAAAATTTTTACCGCAACTAATTTCATCAAATACTTTCAGTTATACAGGCGCCTAAATTATAGAAACCGCGAAGATTGATTGATTGAATATTAACGTCGCACTGTTCAGCTACTCGAGGGCTTTTGGCGAAGGACCACGTAATTTTGAATCATGGTCAAGTGACGTGGACGACACCTGAGCTGGCACCCCCCTCTCCTAACTACCACACCACACCAACGGGGAACGTTTCAGCTCTCGACAGATTTAACGAGCATCGCTGCCCTACACGGCGAATCTTTAATGGTACTGGGCTCGAACTCGTGACAAGGCAAGCCACGATCCAATACCTATACCACTCGGCTACCGCGGTCATGGAAACCGCGAAATAATCATGCTAACTAATGAAATCTGTAGTGAACTACCTACGTTAGAATCGAATTTGATTTCATAGGGACATGTAATCTAAAATACGGAAAGTATGCTAAGACTAATTCTTACTTGGGAAAATAACGCTGGGTAGAGAAGGTTGTGACGTCTCTCGCGTCCTTCTGCTAACATAACTCCTATGTTCTTTGACGGCCACGATTAATGGCAAAACCTTTCCAACCCAATACCAAGAAGATAAACAGATCAAATATGTAAATGAGATATACTTTAAAATGATAGAAGCTTTGATGATAAGGAGCGGCAAGTTTAGAGATAACTGAGTGTGGAATCATTCTGATCACGAGTTAGATGTCTTATATCTCTGAAAGAAGGAAACGTTCATTATAAAGAAGTCTGAATCTTCGTAGTTAAAATTAAGTTATAGGTATTCTCTCTATTGGTGAAGGAAGGAGACTCTACAAAAAAAGGTAATATTTTGTATAGGAAGTTAGACGAATCTCTTAATTTATTATAATTAAGATAAATGATCTAGTTGCGTGATCTGACTTGAATATAAGGTTTAATTGGGTGTTAACTCTCACTTTAAGAAAGTTGTCAATTAGAATTAAGTAATATAAGTTATTCTTAATAAAAGTTGTATTGAGAAACCAATATGTCTCATCATTTTGATAATCCCACACCTCTAGCTTACGCGGATCCGGAACGACATAGTCATCACAGGATGGCTATGTCGCAATGGCGCCCGAACGTGTATAATTCTGGGTTAGGTAATGCAGGTGGAGGTAACGTACTACCTGAAATGTATTTTTCAGGGTCAGAGAACATTGCAGAGTTTATCGAAACAATAGAGAACAACATACAGTTACTTGAAATCCCAAGTAATCTGTCATGTGCTTACTTAAAAAGTCATCTCAGGGGAAGGGCTCAAGATTGGTACTCGATATTTGGATCGGTGTTAGTGCAAAATACAGCCACGGATTTTGCGCAGCTCAAGGCTGAATTAGCGAAGGCTTTTCCCGCGGTCAAAAATAAGAAAGAATTACAAGCAAAATTCTACGCTTCACAGCAGGGAAGAAATCAGGAACCCTCTGATTTCGTTTATAATTTATTAAAAATAGAGAGAAGTTTAGAATTAGGAATGTCCCAAGCAGAATTGGTGGATCATATTTTAGTTCGACTCGAACCACAAATCCAGGATTATGTGGAAGTGCGCAATCCACAAAACACGGTACAACTTTTGGAAGTCTTGGCTAAATTCGAAGAGAGATATTCTTGCAAATTAAAAAGGGGTTCACAGAATGATAATATAGAAAGACGAGGTCAAAATGCGCATAGGATGCCTAATTTTGATGCTAATGGTAGAAACTGGAGGAATTCTGAAGTAGGACGTAGACCAAATAACAGTAGAAATTTTTATGAGAATAGCCGTCAAAGTAATAGAGGGTTCGAGAGGAATAGATTTCAAAATAGTGATCAGAGATTCAACAACAGGGGTTACTCATTTCGAAATGAACGAAATGATAATTTTAATAGAGGGGACCGTAGAAATAGGGGTTCGAGTGAAAATTTCAGTCGAGGCGATAGGATGCAAAGGGGACGATTAAATATTGTAAAAGTTAAAGATCAACCTCAAAAGGTATCGACAAGAGAAACAATTAAGCTTTCTCCGATATGTATATCACCCGTAGAACTTCCCCACGTTCCTATTTTATTAAATAACACATTTTTGAAAGCGCTATGGGACACCGGAGCAGATAAATCATTTATATCGGAAGAAGTATATAAAAAATATTTTTTTTATAAGCAAATTAAAAAATCGCGAGCCCAGGTAATAACAGCACAGGGTGCGAAATGCCAAAACATGGGAATCGTAGAATTGAATATTCGCATCAGACAATTCGAAAGAAATTGGTCATTTCATGTGTTGACGGATTTAGAATACCCATGTATTCTCGGTATTGATTTTATAAGTGGGTCAAAGATAGTATTAGATTTTGATCAGAAAGCGTTGAAAATTCAAAATTCGCTGATTGAAGATAATAAGGTAGATAAAGGGAATTTACACGTTAAGGGGTCAGAAATGAAGTTAAATATGGTGGCTAATGTTTTACCGAAAAAGCATGTGAAAAGTATAATTGGAGATAAAATCAATTGTGCCATAATCAAGGATTTAGTACTTACTTCGCGGGAACAATTAATAACAGAACAGAAAAATGACCCAGAATTAGGTCATATCAATAGATATTTAGAAAACCCGGAAGATAACTCGGTTAATGCAACGATATGTGAGAATTGGTCCCACGATTTCCGTTTAATTGAAGGATTGTTATTTTATGCGAAACACGCAACGTCATTAGGTGAAATGCGTGTATACATTCCAAAATCTTTAAGGAATGAAATAATGAGAGAATTTCATGACAAGCCAATAGCTGGACACATGGGAAGATTTAAAACGTATCATAAAATTCGGGACGTTTGTTATTTCCCGTACATGAGAAAATTCATTGATCAATATGTCTCTACATGCCATATATGCCAAGTTAATAACTATAAAAACGCGTTACCAGCTGGTCGATTAAATCGAATTATATCGAATTATCCGAATGAGATAGTGACGTTAGATTTGTTAGGCCCGTATCCTATATCGAGAATAAGACGTAACCGCTATATTTTAGTAATAACCGATCATTTCAGCAAATGGGCTGAAATTATACCTCTTAAAAAAGGGCCTCATCTCGTATAATAGCGGATATTTTTTTGATAACTTTATATCGCGTTATGGAGCTCCAATAAAATTAATAAGTGATAATGGTCCCCAATTTATATCCGAGATTTTGAGCACTTAAGTGAAAGATTAGGCATAAGGCATGTGAAGACTGTTGCATATCGACCACAAGCAAATCGGACTGAAAGAGTTAATCGAGATATAGTGCAAATGATTGCAAATTATGTTAATGATCAACACGATACTTGGGATCAATTCTTACGTGAGTTTGCTTACGCTATTCGTACGGCGGTGAATGAAACAACGGGAAAATCTCCTGCTGAATTATTTTTGGGTCGAAAATTGATTACACCATTTCAAAACTAGTTATGATCTCGGAAAGTTCAAAATTCAAAATACAAAATATCGAAAAAGCTTTAAGGAAGCTAGACTAAGTACGAAAATTAAACAGGAAAGGTGGGAAAGATATTATAATAGACGAAGAAAAGAGATAAAATAAAGGTAAATGATTGGGTCTTATTAGAAACACACCCTTTAAGTTCAGCAGCCAACAAAGTATGTGCTAAATTTAAACAAAAATTTGAAGGACCTTATAGAGTATTAGAAGTAAAAAATAACAATAATATCGTAATATGGAAATCAGGAAAAAGATTAACGGTTAACATAGATCAAATAAGAATATATCGTCATAGGAAATGTGACGAGGTCGAATTAGGAACAGGTATCCCAAATAGTATAAGATCAAGTCAGGAAACTCGTACTTCGGAAAAAGTACATCAAGGATTAAATGAGTCACAATATGGGAAAGAAAAATCTGCGGTGAAACGTAAGTTAGAGGCAAAAGGGATTGGTAGCCAATCAAATCAATATAAAAATACAGATAGGACCCATAAACGCAAATCACTGGTCAGATCGCTTCCTAGTTCATTTGGGAGTGAAAGTAAAAGCAAAAGGACAAGGTATAATAGGGGTATTAAGAGATCAGGAATGTCAGGGGCAAGTGGACCACAAAGAAAGTGGCAGAGAAAGGGAACCAATAATATTAATAAAAGAACGTTGTCATCCAGTACTATTTCTAGAGATAGAAAAAGAACAGAAGAGAATCAACTGAAGTTCCAGATGAACCAACGTATAATCTGAGGCCACGCCGGAGAACAGAACAAGAATCCCGACCAGCCAAGGAAACAACAGGGAAATCAAGAAAGGGACGACAAGGAGATTACAAGCCCTACAACAAGCAAAACAAGAAATTCCAGTGCAACCGAGGAAAGAAAAGTGGTAGCACCTCATCGTTGGACGTAATGGTGGGAGACCACATATAAAAATCAGGTTGTATTGTTCCATTTTTTTTATGATCTTCCAACAAGTGGTCGGAAGAATTATTGCAAAGAAAGAAGTCTCGGGCGGTGCTTAAAAGTTATAAGCCAAGCAAAAGTTAAAACACTACAATGAGTGTTTATTTATTTTTGGAACTTTTGACTTGTTAAAAATTTTTTTTCTGGAGAAAACAATTGTAATTGCACATTTGTTTGCTTCGATGTTTGACTTCGTGAGATGCGAAAATTCCTTTGGTTATTTGTTATAATAGTTTATTGAAAAATGTTTGTAATTGTATAATATGTGTATATATATATGTTGTTGTATTGTTACGTATTATGAGGCATCTGGTTCAGGGAAACGCGGCGTAGTCAGGGCACTAACAATAATAATAACGGCGCTGCGCGGCTCATTGGGAGTTTTTTGGAACCAGATGTGGGGATGGAGATGAAAATTTATTGTGATATACAAATAATATATAATGAATAAAAATTGTGAAATTAATTGATATTATGTAAACATAGATTGGAAACAATGACTCAGAAAGTTTTCATTTCAGGGAGACAGACCCTGAAAATTATGATAAATAACTTCAACAAGAAATGGAGCGGAAAATCCAGCTCCATAGGCAGTGATGATAACGATGCAAAGTTTTGGTCTACGCACCCAGAAAAATTTTTTTTAGAAAATTTAAGTGTATAGTTATTTTAAGAGTTTGTATGATAAAAGTGAGAGTGGGCATGAATTAAACAGTAATTATTAATGTTGGCCTAGTTAATGGAGTAAAATTTATTGTCACGAGTTTAAATTTAAGTTTAAATTGAATATTAAATTTAATTCTAAGATGAATAATAAAAATTAAAGTCAAGATAAATATTGGAAATTATAAAAGTTAAAATGAGGATTTAAGATTAAAATTTAAATAAAACTCAGAAAGCGAAGAGATTCAGAAATAGAGATTTAGACACGTAATTTATTAAGGGCATTGAGAACCCTTAAGTAAATCACGTTTTTCTTCTTGGAGGGGGTTGTGACGTCTCTCGCGTCCTTCTGCTAACATAACTCCTATGTTCTTTGACGGCCACGATTAATGGCAAAACCTTTCCAACCCAATACCAAGAAGATAAACAGATCAAATATGTAAATGAGATATACTTTAAAAGGATAGAAGCTTTGATGATAAGGAGCGGCAAATTTAGAGATAACTGAGTGTGGAATCATTCTGATCACGAGTTAGATGTCTTATATCTCTGAAAGAAGGAAACGTTCATTATAAAGAAGTCTGAATCTTCGTAGTTAAAATTAAGTTATAGGTATTCTCTCTATTGGTGAAGGAAGGAGACTCTACAAAAAAGGTAATATTTTGTATAAGAAGTTAGACGAATCTGTTAATTTATTATAATTAAGATAAATGATCTAGTTGCGTGATCTGATTTGAATATAAGGTTTAATTGGGTGTTAACTTCTTTTTAAAAAAAGGTCAATTAAAATTAAGTAATATAAGTTATTTTTAATAAAAGTTGTTTTTTGAAACCAATATGTCTCATCATTTTGATAACCCAAAACCCCTAGCTTACGTGGATCGAACGACATAGTCATCACAGGATGGCTATGTTGCAAGATAAGTTAACAAAAGGGATTCGCAGATAACAAATGCCCGCAAGTTAAAGAAGGAATATTTTGAGACACAAAATAACGGGGAAAAAAAAATTATTTGAATTATCTTAAATAACAAATTTTTTTGAAAAAAAGGGGGAATATTCATACAGCGAGACATTAAAGTACCCAAGTTTAAAATATTTATAACCATTATACTGTTTCAAATGTGTTTTGCTATGTTATAATATCGGTTTTAACCCTATTTTAAAAACATTCTATCAAAATGCAAAAATATAAAATTTTTTGTTTTCGGGTGATGGGGAAGACAATTTAAGGTGTATCTAAAAAAATTTTTTAAATTTTATAAAAATATGATAAGATTAAATATATTGGGGAATTTTTTAAATATATATATATATATATATATAATATATATATATATCGCGTCGGTCTAATTATCGACTGCAACTCCATCGGGGATGCTAATTTGATACAGTAGGGCTAGGTGCCGTTGTTGTTTATGTTCGCCAAGATAGGTGATAATATTACAATATGGTTTATTTTTGATATTTTTATCGGTATAATGTGGTTCCCAGGGGAATACCGTATATTAGTGTTAGTTTTTTTTTTTTGGTTTTTTTCCCGCGGATTTCTCAGAAAAAGTAACACATTGTTACTAATTTTGTGTAATGAACGCTTAAAATATGTAAATAATTTATATCTGGAAGTGTTAATTAATATTACTTTCTGTTGTATTTATTTTATGAAAAATTTGCCACCACCTCCCCCTTCGAAATCTGGTTTTATTATGAAAAAAAAAAGTAGTGATTACACTGATCGAGGAATAAATTAAAAGCGGAGCGAACAACCGTAGACAAAACAAAAAAGGGTTGGAATCGCGTCAAAAGATTTTACTTATTTATCCCCCCCCCGAATACATCCCTTCACGCGCCTCGGGGAAAAAGGTGGAATTGAGGATGAATAGCGTAACATTTAAACGGGGGGTAAAAAGGTTAATTATTAAACATAAATTATAAGATAAGTGTTAATTTTTATATAATTTTATATATGAAAACTCAAGGGGTCACTGGTAATTATTAAAAAATTTCTTAACTTTTTCTGTTAAATTAATTATAAAATTTTTTGGACAGTACTGATATATTTATAAGTGCATTATAACAGTTTAAATATATGTTTTATTTTTTATTATGTTGGAATGCATTTTGTTTGTTTACTTTCAGTAAATTAATAATTTTTAAATAATTTTTTGTTTTCGATTTTTCTTATATCTTCGTCCCCAGTTTAAACGTTGAGTTAAATAAATAAAAATAAATGTCTATTAAAAAAAAGGATCAAGTGTTTAAAATTACAATTAAAGAGCATGTGTGCGCTCACACACAGCAACATACATTTTATTTAGTCTCGAATGTTTTTAAAAGTATTCTTACTTTTCTTTAGCTTTTGAGAAAAATTACGAGTATTTTCTAAATACATTCAGATGTTAATGGAATTGAAAAATAAACACTAAATGATTTGAAAAGTGAAAAGAAAAATGCGATCGAAGTTGTTATTCAAAAGTTTAATTTGAGAAGCGGTTTCGAAAAACATGAATGACTAATTAGTTTAATGTTTCTTATATTAATTTTTTTAAGAACGCGCGTATTAGATGCTTCTAGAAAGAAATCAGTTTTGAAAAGTTTTAACATTTAATATGTTTGAGTGTACTTTGCATAATATATGCAAAATCTATTTATTGAAAATACATGAAAATTCTCAATGATTTCATTTTAATGTAGAAAAATTATTAAATGAAAATAATCAATCAAAGTCTATGTGAGGAAAATGGGAAAAAAAAATCTTTTTGTAATAAGAATACTATCCAAACTATAACACAAAGAGATTTTCAAAACATAAATTTTACCGAAGAGTGCTGAAAATTCTTGCACGTAAATGATAATATATAGAAGAGTTTTAATGAAAATTCTATTTTATTATATATGTTACCTTTAAAGCATGAAATCCGTTATTTCATAGCTTAACTTAGTATTTCATGAAATAAGTAGATCTCAGTCAGTTAAAATATATAAAAATTATTAATTTCTACGATTTAACTAGGTATTCTATGTAATAACGTATAAATTAAAGTATGAAATACGACACTCGCAAAAGTTCTTTGAACCGGTTCTAGCAGCTTTGGGAAGATTTTTTCTGATTAGGTGAAATAAAACAATTGTACTCTGGATATCAGTTCAGTATATGTCAGCGAAAATTAATTTTAATTTAAGAAGTTCCAAATATTGACGCAACGTTTCGATATGTTGCAACAGTTGCGTTATTGAACAAAGATTTAAAAAGTGCTCGCGTAAAAAAAATGTGTAATACTAAACAGTGTGCTTGTTTCAAAAAATAATAAGCAGTTCAATCCAAAGCGTCATCATAGCTATCCTTTCTCTAATAAATAATAAAAAGTAAGATAAAGGTATCTCATAAAATTTTAATTAATACTCTTATACATTTTTGTTTTAAAAAAGTTTACACAATGTTTGTATGAAGTGAAAGTTTTTCTTCCCAGCAAGTATTTTTGTGTTGATAATATTTAAATATACTCTATTTTTGCAACATTTTCTTTTTCCCTCTTTTCTGTTTAACTATAAAAGCAATATAAGCAATATAATAAATCATATCATCTTTGCTTTCTCTTATTATTTATCAATCATTCATCCGCAAAAGCGATAAAACGTTTTTTTCGAGAGATTTTAGCTATTTATGATCAATTAATTTATAAAACATCTTTGAAACTGTTTATTTTCACTTTAACAGACTATCCTTAGTTATTTCATAGAATAACTAGGTAAAATATGAAATTGTTCATCTATTATATATACTTTAAATGGCTTGCCTAGTTATTTTATGTGAAATACCTAGTTATTCTAAGAAATAACTGAACTATACACTTAAACGGTACCATATATATGAAACAATATATAGCAAAGAAAGGAGGAAAAAGTGTTCTCTTACAAGCCCAAACAAAATAACTTTGTTTATAACAGGCCTTAATTTTCTTCTCGCATTCTTTTTTTTTTTGTTTTTTTGTGTGTGTGTGTGTGGGAAAAAAATGGTTAAAATTTACAAACCTACGTTCGTTGATAAAGAACTTATAAGGACATTTTTAAAGTTGCAGGATCATTCTATCAAACAGTATATTAAAAGATACAATGGCACCATTGTTAGATATTTAATTTATTTTAAATTTAACAATTTTTTTTGCTAGAAAATGGAATTTAAGAATTGAAATATAATTAAAATTTAGTTATTTGTGCAAGTAGATTTTGGTACAAATTCTTCAAAATCTTGGCCATTTATTGTTCACTGAGTTAATGCATAAGTGTACGTAAATAGAAAATATCTAACCATTGCGAGCATATTTGATGAATATGAAAGTAATTTTTTAGAAATGCGAAATTAAATTTATATAAATAAATTTTGTATTTATATTTTTTTACATCGTTTTCTTGCATAACTTTATAAGCTAAAAATCCCGGAGACTGGTGATCACGTATGTACTATATATGTTACTTGATAACACACTGACATTAAGCTTTCCTTATTCTTGAAATTTTCATTCTCAGATGATAATAACATTGAAAAATAATAGATGGTATTGGTGAAAGTTATTAGTTTAGTAGTAAATAAGAAAAGTAAAATACATAAAAAAAAGTAATGAACAAATAAAGGAGATAAAGAAATAAATTTATATTTAGAATCTTCAGTGAAGAAACTATATGGTGATCTTAAGTACAAAGCCTAAATGTAATGCTAATTTTTTTAAAAAAAATCTTTTAACGCCAAATCCTATTTTAATAAGTAATTCTTTTGCGAAGAAATGAATGGAATTTTCGGCAACAAAAGCTTCAGATTTAATTAATGCTCTGAATTAAGAGGTGATATCTTTTTAAAAAAAGTTTCATTTTCATTAGAACAGTGGATTCAGTGCTGACAACCAAAATTGCGTTCGTTCTGTTTTCCTACGAATTCAATATATCTTACAAGAATTATTCCATTTTTATGAAACGACAATAACACTAAGAGAAAGGAGACAAGATAAGGCATTAAATCTTGATTTATCGTTGATAAGCTTTAGAATATCAGCTATGTTTTCGAAACAATTTGACAAATATGAAGTAAAAGTAATGAAAAGAATAATGAATACACGGATAAAAATGTCTTACATTAGCTGAAATTTCTAAAAAAAATTTTATTACATATTTTCGATTTTTAAACATTGTTTTGGGATTATTAATCTCATATATTTCAGGAATTAAAAATTAGGAGTTTAAAAAGAAATATTATTTAAGCCAGTTTAAAGAATACAAATCTATTTCAAATGTATTGAACAAGTAAGAACTGCGAATAAATTGTATGTACCGTAAAATCTGGCATATAACGCGCACTTTTAACACAAAAAATAATATCGAAATTTAGGGGTGCGCGTTGTTGCGAAATGCGTACTCCCATCTGTATTTCCGTTTTGCGCAAGCCCGCACGGAATGAAATGAAGTGAAATGATATCATGTTTTTTTTTTTTCTCTCTGTTAACTGTTTTGCTGTTTGCGAGTTATGCGTTCTTTCGTTTTGTCGCGTAGTCATTATGTAACTAACGTATATATGTTTAAAATTAAAAATAGATGAGTGTATGTCAAGATTAGGACTCTTCATTTGATTCATTGTGATTTATTATGCTGCCCCGAACGAAAAAAAGAAGATAAGGACCCCGTATTTTTTATAAAGAAGGAAGTGGCCAATTTACTTGCACCTCAAATGAATACCTATATTTTGGGTATAATAATATTGCTTCGGGACACAATATTGTTGGCATCCTGGTGGGATCTGAATTGTTTTTGAAACGAGTTAGAATTTAGTAACTTATTAGTTTAATAATGGATCAATTAAGTTGAGAACGCCGCTTAGAAGCACTTTCACGCGCGTCGCTAACTGTGAGAACAGCGAACGAAAGATAAAATATTGATGAAATCGAAATTTTATTTGCGCAGTTGGAGGAAAATGGAACGAACTTAGTGTAAAGGAAAAATTTCAAAATATTCTTTTGAATGATGAGAAGTGTTCTCTAGAAACTTTCGATAAAGAATAAAGCTTTAGTTTTGTACGAAGAGATTTATTAAATTGAAAACTAAAAAGTTCAAAATTTTGAAAAGAATGTCGAAATGAATAATTCTCAACTAGTCGAAAAGTCGTTAAAACGGAAATTTAAGCTACCTAAAATAGAATTTAAATTGTTTGGGGAGATATTAAAAAGAATATGGTTGGCCTTTTGGGCTCGGATTTGAAAAAATACACAATGACGAAGAAATAAGACGAAGATAAATATCACTATTTATTGTGCGGGGCGACATTAAAAAGATTCAAGGGCGCGAGAAATTGTTGAATCTATCCTGCCACTGGTGATAGTTATGACAACGTCATAGAATGTTTAAAGAGCACGTTTCGGCCGGAATGATATGTTATCAAAGTTTATATTAGAGAGTTCTTTCACTAATGATGAATAATGCAATAGAGTAAAAAGGTTCCTAAGCCTTTTTAAGTTGTATGACAAAATATAGAAACTTATTTGAGATCTTTAAATATGTTAGGCAGTTCTAGTGCCAAATTATTTACTTCTATTTTATATCCTTTAATTGAATCTTGCCTACCAGTCGATATATTAAGAGTCTGTGTGTGTGTGGGAAAGAAATTATAACTCAATGTGCTTTACATCTAATCCGAATGAAGAAAATAATAAATTAGACGCCCTTATGAAATTTTGAGGCAGGAAATAGAAAGTGAGGAGAAAAAGTGCGGTTAGCTCGAAGCGGAGTTTAACAGCGAACTAGATAATATAAACAAATGTACTTCCGCGTCATCAAAGCGGGAAAAGAATTCCGACAGCTGCAGAGCTTTATAACTCTTCTGAGAAAATAAAGAATCTTGTATATTCTGCGGTAAATTACATTTAGCAACCATTGCAGATATGCTCTTAATTTATCGTATGTTGAGAAAAGCGGATATTGATGAAAAAGGCCGCTTGTTTTCGATGTTTGCAGTCAAACTCGTTTTCGTTTTTGGAGAGCGAAAGTACCACCCTGCGAGAATTTTTGTAGTAGAATTTCGTTGCCAGGTCATGTGTCCTGAAATATGTATTAATGAAAATTCGAAAAACCCACGTCAGGAAGAAACGAAAATGGAAGAATTACGACTCTCTCAACGCAACACCCACTCGCAAAGTTCTTTTTGCAAACACTCGTTGTTCGTCTAAGGGTGAAAATAAAATGGAAACATATAAGGGGTTACCTAATTGATTCTGTAATTGATTGGTAGTAAATCATATGACTAATTTCGCCATTAAAGAAAAGGAAATGAGATATGAATGCATTGCTGAAGAGGAATTTGACACATAGTTTATTCGGCGGTAAGAGACGGCAGAAACCCATAAAAAGATATTTGATTTACTTAAGTGACTTTTTCTGATAAATACCGTTGCTTGTAATTTCGAAGTGTTGAATCAAAGAAATAATTTGCTCGGAATTCCGAGAATACCACGGGAGGTAATTTATAAGGAAATTAAGAAACATAAAATTTTTCTGTCTGATTTAAAATAGCCAAGAATGAACTTGCTGTATCAATTTCTCTGATGAAATTCATGGATTAATTGGGGCTGATGTTTTAGGTAAATTATATACAGGAAACATACAAAATTAAGTCTGACCTAGTTTTTGGTGGAAACTCGACTTGGGTGGACATTAATGGGGAAACAGACGCAGAGAATCTCTGCAGACAGCTGGGAATTGCGTCATGTCTCTTCATGTAAGCGACGTAAAATTTCCGACTTATGGCGACTAGATGCACTCGGAATCTTAGGCCAGGAGAGAAAGGAACTGAAGCAGAACTTGAGAGAGGCCGCGGGAACATTTCAGGGTGTGAAAATGGATTCTGATGGAAAATATGTTGTTAGTCTCCCATGGATACAAGGCCATCCTCCCTTACCACGTGCAGAAATCTAGCTGAGGGTTGAAAAATTGTATTAATTCGCGAAGAAGACCGGAAACCCAGAAGCATACAGAGAAGAGGAGTTTTCAGTGAATGGTTTCAAGAAGGAGTCATAGAAGAAGTGAAGAACTACTGCAACGATAAAAGTGACCATTACTTACATCATAGGGCAGTAATTAAAAAGAAAATTCCACTACAAGAGTACGACCTGTTTTGACGGATCAGCTAAGAAAGAATTCTTCATCAACGATTTGCTTAGAAAGGGACCAAGCACTGTCGAACTCATTCCAGCCATCATGAATAGATTTCGATTTTAAGAAAATAATTTTATTTGCAGACATTCATAGAGCACATTTTTGCAGATTGGTCTGAGTGAATTGGATAGACCTTATCTAAAATTTTTATGGGGGAGGAAGAGGGATCAGCTAAACCTAAAGTTTTCAGCATCGGAGGGTTGTTTTCGGGATTTCTTGTTCTCCTTATCTATTGGGAGCAATAATTCGATTTCATCTGCAGAACGTTCATCACAATTTTTGAAACTAACTCTGTTGTTAGAATGTCATTTTACGTAGATAACTGTGTTACCAGTGTGAACGACCATGAAGAGCTTGAGAAATTTATCGAGGAATCCAAAACAGTCCTTAGCACCGCTAAATTTGAACTTCGAGGGTGGGAGCACAGTTATAGTGACTTAGAATTTTACGACCTTTTACCACCAGAAGGAAAAAGCATTTCAGTTCTGGGGCTTAGGTGGCATTTAAAGACTGATTCTCTTACGATAGATTTACGGTGTGTTGAAGACGATGCACCTGTGACAAAAAGGAAAATTTTGTCGACCGTACATAAGATTTTTGACCCTCTTGGTTTCACTTGTCATGTTACGTTGGGTCCAAAGGTCCTCCTTCAAGAGTGCTGGAAATTAAAAGTGTCATGGGACACAGAACTCCCCGCCTTCATTAGTAAAAAATTTGAAAGATGGCGAAAAGAACTCTAATCTAAGCTAAATAAAATAGAGATTCTACGATGTCTTATTCCCAGTAGGAATGCCGGGGAAATTTAACATTTCACGTTTTTCTGCGATGCGAGTAAAGATAGCATATGCTGCTTGTGTGTATTTTTAGAAGCGAGAGTGAAATTCAGCGACCTGTCAGCTATACAGGCAAGATGCAGAGTTGCTCAATAAGTCTGTCCATTCCGAGACTGGAACTCCTTGCATGCAGTATCGGAGCTAGATTTTCCCAGAGTGTTAGTAGTGATATGAAACTGGAAAATTTGCCTAAAATTTTTTGGTCAGACGCGGCAGATGCTTTATATTGGATCAAAGGAACGGAAATCTGGGCTCCCTTTGCTTATAACAGGTCAAAGAAATTCGTTCGTTGACAAACACTAAGACTGGTACCACGTTCCAGGACCATTGAATGCAGCTGACCTTCCTTCTCGTGGTTGCAATGTTGAAACTCTAGCGATGTCAAGATGGTGGGAAGGTTTGGATTGGATAAAAAGGCCTCAGAAGAATGGCCGAAGTCTAACGTAACTCCTGATTTTGATAGTAGAATTATGAAAAAAGGAAGACTGTCATCGCGCTGCTAACCATGAGGGAGCCTCTGAGGAAAAATATTATAACCGATTTTCCACTCATTTACGACAGACTTCTAAGAGTTACTGCATGGATGTATCGATTTTTACTAAATGTAAAATTGAAAGAGTAACCGAGTTATTGGAGTTTTGACACTGGAAGAGATGAATAGGGCGAAATCGCCGTATTCAAAATTGTACAGAAAGAATCCTTTTCAGGAACTTATATTAAAGCATTTAAAGGCAATTCAATGTTACGTTGATCCAAACGGTATTCCTGAAAGTAAAGACTCGAATTTTAATGAGAAAAGATACAAGAGATTTTCTATATCGACAATATTACCTTCGAGGGCATCAGTTGTAGGAAGAATTATTCGAACCAGACATGAAAAAGAGATTAAACCATGCTGGAATTCAAATTGTGATGTGCAATTTAAGAGAAGAATTTTGGATTCTTAAATATCGAAAACTGTAGAAATGTAATTATAACCTGTGTGTGCGTGTAGACTTGATTTAATTTGAGACCTAAACCTATCGTCGAAGCACCTCTTCCTGAAAGATCGTAAAGAGGCTGCAGTTTTCGAAGTCGTAGGAGACTACGCGGTTCGTGATTTTAAGGGATAGTAAGAAAGCTTGGATTGTTATATTTACATGCGCTGTGTTACAGAGCTATCCATTTAGAGTTAGCTACATCTTTATCTACAGAAAACTTTTGCAGACTCTTAGAAGATTTATTGCTCGAAAGGTCGACCTTCTATAATATACTGTGACAATGGCTCTAATTTTACCGTCGCTGAAAATTTACTGAAGAAAATCGATTGGGGACATTTATTTCTCCAACTCTGATGGATCTCAAAAAGATTTGGAAATTTTATCCTCCATCTGAACCATTTTGGGGTGGATGAATTCAGGAACGTTTGATCAGAATTATAAAAATTTTTACAAGGTCTTAGGAAAAAGTTCACTTAATTTAGAAGAGATGAACACCATTATCTGTGACACAGAAAATGTAATTAACCAGCGACCTTTGACCTATGTTTCAGATGACGGGAATGACTTGACTCCACTTACTCCTTCATGTTCTTCCAAGACCTTAAACAGAAGGAATTCCAGATCTTGATATTTTAGATTCATCATCGTTAAATAAAGGCATGCTTACAGACAACGAGTGAAGCAAGACTTACAAAAAATTTCATCAAGAATATTTGGGCCATTTAAGTCAGTCGTCGAAATTTGATAAAAATCAGAAACCTTACTCCAAATTGGTGATATTGTATTGGTTTCTAGTGACAATACCAGAGAGAGTTGAATGGCTCTAGCTAAAGTTATGGAACTCTATCCGTCCAAAGATGGAAGTATCATACTGGTAAAGTAAAGATGAAAAAGTGGAGAATTTCTGCGCCCTGTGCTCGATTAATACCCCTTGAAGTGACTCAAAAGTTGATCTCGGTAAACCTCAGTAGACCGAATTTTCCTACAATTCGAACCGACTGTCCAGCGGCTGGTAGAAGTGTTCTTCAGAACTATTCCTGATGAGCCAGATGACCAAGGACTGTTAATGACTTTTTCTTCAGGGCTGTTCTGGCTGATCCCGATGGACGATTAATGGGAACAGATAGTTAGGATTTTGAAAGGAGGAGTTTCCCTGGTTGGAAACTCAAAGGGTGGGATGTTGCGAAATGCAGCTCCCATCTGTATTTCCGTTTTGCGCAAACCCGCACGGAATGAAATGAAGTGAAATGATATCCTTTTCTCTCTGTTAACTGTTTTGCTGTTCGCGAGTTATGCGTTCTTTCGTTTGTCGCGTAGTCATTATGTAACTAACGTATATATGTTTAATATTAAAATAGATGAGTGTCAAGATTAGGACTCTTCATTTGATTTATTGCGATTTATTATGCCTCACCCGAACGAAAAAAGAAGATAAAAAGATCCCGGATTTTTTAAAGAAGGTAAGTCCAATCTACTTACCTTAAATGAATACCTATATTCAGGTATAATAATATTGTTTAGGGACACAATACGCGTTATACGCCGGGTATAAAAATGAAGAGATGAGCATAGAAAAAAAATTAGACTCTACATATATAGATATACTGTTTATTTAAAAGAAAAGACGTTCCTTGTGAACTTAATGAAATGTAGTTATAAAAGTGTATTATTTTTTCAAATGTTTGGAATATAACATCTCGAATAAATGAATTTAAAACATAAGAGCGTTGCGCACATATATTCCAGATTTCTTTGTAAAAAAGGGGTGCCCATTATACGGCGAATATACCTAAAATTTAAAAAATGCAGCTTGAAAGTATAGGTGCCCGTTATACGGTGGAGCGTGTTTTACAACAGATTTTACGGTATATTTGATTATGAAATGGGTTTAATGCAATGTGTTTCAATATTTTTATTGTTATTTACGTAAGTAAATACATTTAGTTATCCCATGGTTCTATTTTCATTTATTTTTTCTTGGAACATATATTATTTGCAATTATTTTACCTGTTTACCTTAATAGAGTTGCATTCAATTTTTTCTCTGGATTGGCTATACATTCAACTATATGTGAGTAGCTTTTTACTATATTAACTAACATATGTTATCCGAATCTCGGAATCAAGATAGATAGATAGATTGAAATTCAATTCTTTTGTTTTATAGAACTTGATTTCTTAAGCGCTGCTCTATTCGATGCTATTCTCTTCATAATTCGACTGTAATAACTTTGGGTATGTTTCAATGTTTTGTTTTTCTTAGTAGTATTTTATGCAATGTTCGAATAACTCACTTAAAAATTAACATTTCTATTCGAAATATTTTGTTTACAGGTCCTCCTCTTAAATTCATTAAATTAAAATTATATCTCAATTTGATGCATCTCAATTTCCTCTAATTCTACTAAGGTTAACACATTCCCACAATATAGAAAAGTCGTAGGGTCGAGTCCTTATCTTACCAAAGATATGATGTGAAAAAAAGGAGGTAAAGGGTAAAAAGTGTCGAATCTTTAAATACTCTCTTTTAGAGCAAAATAGAAAATTAGTGGGTAACGCTCCAGCTCGTCATCATCTGACTTCATTTTCAAAACTACAAAAAAGCTACACTTCGATGATGTTGTTGATAGAGATTAATGTACTACAGTTATAATATAAAGAGACAAAAAATCAGCTTATTAATCCACAAACATCTGATTAATGCTCCCGGATTCTAAGAGGAATTACTCCGTTTGTGTGTGTGTGTGTGCTTAAAACTAAATTGTAAATCTAACTCCTCTTTGATAATGCTTTCTGTAGCATTCTTTGTTTATATATTTCACTTACGATTGCTTGTATCATAACATTTTGTACTTTTATTCTTATAGTCTTCTTTCAAAAATATGTCAATTTCTCCTGGTAATGTTTCATTTGATGCTTCGTTTTTCATTTATTATAGAGGTTTGGATGATAAATTAATTTAAATATTTATATTTCAAAGTTTCATCTTAAATTTAGAGAGTTTTTCGGCTCTAGAAAGGGTATGATTTAGTTTTTGAATTGGTGGTCTGGGTAGCGTAGTTGGTTTGGCACTGGCCTTGTACACTAAAGTTTGCGGGTTCAAACCCGGTCCAAATCGATGGATTTCCATAATGCAAAAAATGCTACAGAATGCGTAATGTAAAAGATCTCTTGAGTGCCTGTTTGGCTTGGGTGCTCTCGGGAAAATTAATAAACTCCGAGGATGGTTTCCCATCATCATAGTTCAATGCCTCCCTCTACGGAGGAAACTGGGTGTCAAAAATTACTTGCGGTGATTGGTATACCACCTACCTGATGCGGATATAAAAAGAGATACCAGCCTCCGGGGAAAGTACTAGTTCCGCTATGGTAAAATACCATCCACAGTCTCATTAGAAATAAGAGAATGTTTCCAAGTCTTAGTTTACTTTAGTTGCTTTTATAAGTTTTATTTAAATTTAATAATATTACAATTGTAGGGAAATGAACTCTCTCATTTACTGTGGAATTTATTGCACGTAAAATATCATCCTGATTAATAATTCAATTAAATTCAGCCTAATTCTTTTTAACTGATTGCTAATAACTATTAAAAATAGAAGCATTAAAAACAACAACAATAGAATCTTAAGCATCCTTTGTATTTTCTCTCTATTTCTATCTTTTCTTTTCTTCTCATAAGTTTTGAAAGATAAATTTTTCCTAAAAATACCTTCAATGTTCTCTTTCACTTTGAATTTCCTATACGACGCATTTTCGGGACTTGTATCACAGAAGAACCTGTTTTTGCGGTCTTTTGTTATGCGATTTGTTTTGTGTGATCTTTTTTTATGCGGTGTATGAATTTCAGTGGCTTTGGCGCCACTGTAAAGTTTTCTATCTATTTACCAGTGGTGAAAAGGAGAATGTCAGGACCCCAATCTCCCCTGAAGTCAGGTTTCACCTTGAATATTTTATAAATTGGGTAAATATGTATTTAGCGTTTGTCAAGTCCAGGCCCCTCCCGTGCCAGGACTTAGTGATTTCGGCTCCACTGTAATTTTTTCTATCTATTTACCAGTAGTGTAATGGAGAATCTTGGGAACTCCCCCCCTGAAAATCAGATTTTGCCTTTAATAGATTGGGTAAATACGTATTTAGCGTAAAGTCAGGCCTTGGGTCACTAGAGACCTTTCTCCCCCGTGATGCGGGGGTGTACGTTATGTCATTTAAATGACACTAGACACTTAAACACTTCAAGACGCTCTGTTCATTTGTTATAAACAGTTTCCCAACATTGCGCATTCAGTTGCTTTCTCTCAACGCTCCAGCAGCTTACGCTTTATTGAAGATGAAACTTTCAATGCCAGTGACATTATGAATAATTTTATAGATTATGAAGACTGACAAGAAGAACCGGATTCTTTGAGAGGGGATAAAAATATGCAGGGATCTAGCTTTCCAACAAATTGGAAAAGCAATTTCTTCCAATAGATACCAATTAAGAAAGTATAAAATTCTAAAAAGGGCTTCAATCATGTATATATCTGGTTATCGTGACATTTACAAGCAACTGACCACTCGACCTTCGTCACAAAAACTTATCTCTTACTTTGTGTTGCCAAAAAATAAATCAATTGAAATTGTACCTTTAAATGACGAAAGCGATTTTGAACTTATTCATTACAGGGCTTTAAATTACGATGAGTAGCCATGAACTATGTATGCGCATTTTGAAAACTTATCCGTGTATACAATGAGAAGCTATATGATTTAAAAATGTTTCCATGTGTAATATTTATTTATTTTGTTATAGAAGTACTTTTACATAAATTTTGTAAATAATTGGCATATTTTATAAATGCGACTTTTTTTATGAGGTCCCTATCCACCGAATAAAAAAAATATAATATTTCCACGAATGAGTTTGTTTTATATAAGAATTTATGAAATTTTTGTTTTTTTTTTTTTTTTGTGCGTTTATTTTTATGCAGTCCCTATCTACCGCACAAAAACAGGTTAGACTGTATAAGCAAATAGCGGTACTTATTTTGGGTCTAATTTGCATAAAGTTTTAAAAAGTTTTTCTTTTTCCTATGCCATCGAATGTTGCCACCATTATGTAAATTCTCCGTGATATACTTATCTAGATGGAACATTATCATGGTTTTAAAGGCGTTGTTAGGAACATTCAAGCGTTGAGCAATATATTAGAATTTAATTTAATTAAATTTTTCTTATCTTTAATGAATATAGTCTGATATTCAATGTTTGATTAATGTTTATTTTGGAAAATTAACTTTTTAATGTTAATGTTTATAAACTAAGTGCTTAAAAGTTTCAGACTTTGGTATATTTAAAACATCATAATAGCTGTGGAAATGATCGTGGATTTATTTTAGCTATAATTCACATCGAAATTGACTTTTGATATTAATTTCTTGTTTGATTTTCCATTTAGAGACTTTGTTTTATCTTTAAATGAGATAAGAAGGCATAGTTTCGAAATTTTAAAGTAAGAATAAGAATCTGATTTTTATCTCTGTAATTAAATTTTTCTATTATTTTTATTATTATTTTTTGATGGTAAGAAGTAAGATATTT
Source organism: Trichonephila inaurata madagascariensis (assembly GCA_019973955.1). Taxonomy (NCBI): domain Eukaryota; kingdom Metazoa; phylum Arthropoda; class Arachnida; order Araneae; family Nephilidae; genus Trichonephila; species Trichonephila inaurata. The sequence continues at coordinate 7,390 of BMAV01024696.1, read as the reverse complement.
TTCTTGAAATTTATAGAGCGTAAATTATACTGGCCAATTTACATGAAAGTAATTTTTCGAAAGATTTGATTTGATCCATTTACTAATTAGTGCAATGTTTCTCAAACTGTGGGGCGCGCCCCCTTAGAGGGGCGTAATAACTCTACGAAGGAGACTCGAGCATATTAAAAAGTCAAAATCAAAACATGATTTTTTTAAAAAAAATATTAATTTACTGAAAACAAACAAATAAAATGCATTCTGAAATAATAATAATAATAATAAATAAAATACACACTTATACTAATATAATACACTTATAAATGCATCAGTACTGCACAATGTATTTTATATTTAATATAACACTACTAAAGAACAAGTTTAATAATTACCAATGATCTCATGGACTTATCATATATAAAATTATATGCAAAAATTAACACTTATCTTGATAATTTGTACGGTTTTATAATTAATCCTTTGTGGCCAGTTAAAAGTTATGAAATTAGCTCCCCAATGCCACCTTTTTTCCGGGGGAAGTCACAAAAAATGTGACTTTTAGGGAAAAAGGGAATAATAGAAAAAAAAAGGGAAAAATAAAAAGAAAAAAGGAAAAAAAAGAAAAACTTTTGGGGAGTAATTAAACCCTTTGGCAAACATTGTCCAGGCCCTTTTTATTGCATTCCATTGCCTTGGGAAAAATTTTTTTAAAGGGGAATGGCATTGCGCAAAAAGATTTATTTTGGGAAAGAGGTATATACTTTTTCCCCAGGACAATTATGTTTTCTTGAGCTAACTTTTTTATTTACGCTGGAAGCTCTTAAAAGGTTTTAAATCAAGGGGTTTCAGCGTCAAAATATAGTATTAAGGGAAATTTTAACCTTGTTATAGAATGGGGTTAAGAGGGGGTGGTCGTTGAAATTTTGACGTGGAAAATTTGGGGCCCCCAAAATGAAAGTTTGGGAAAAACTTGAATTAATTGAAAAATTTAAAAAAAAAAAGAAAACTTTTTTAGAAAAAAAAACTTTCCAAGGGAGTTTTTTTTTTTTGTTTTTTAAAAAGGGTTTCTTTTTAACAAATACCCTTTTTAGGTGTATTCATTTTTTTTATTATTAATTCCTAAATTTAAATTTTAAAATTGAAACTATGAAGAAAAATATTTTAATGGGTTTTTTCCCTCAAAAAAAAAGAAAAATAAAAATGATTGATTGAAAAAATATTGCTGTTATTTATTGTCAAATTTTCCCCGGGTTCATTTGATTACAAAACCAAATAAATATCATTTTATACTTATATTCTGCAAATTTACTTTAAGGGTTTTTTTTTAAAAAAAAGTTAACGGAAAACTTAATCTCTACGTTCCATAAATTTAAATTAAAAGGGGGGTTTCGAGTTGTTTAATTGCCAAACTAAGCCTTTTTTTCTAAAATTTTTTGAATGTTTTAAAGGGGGCTGGGGGTGTTTTTTTTGAGGTTAAAAATATAAAAAATTTTAAAAACAGGTAAAATTTTTTTAAATTTTAAAATTTAAAATGATTCGAATTTTTTACACATTATTTAAAAAAAGAATGGGGCTTAAAAAAAAGTAAAAAAATGTTTAAAATATAATCATAATTTTAAAAATCATAAGCATATAAAAATTCATGAAAATATTAAGTTTTTTTTGTGTTGCGCACACCACTAAAATAAATCAGAAAAAAATTTATAAAAAAAATACACTCTTTTGACCTAATTTTAGTATTATATATCTTTTGTATTTCAAAATATTTGAAAACATTAAAATTTTTTTAAATTTTTTTTAAAAATGTATTTTTTAATTATTAAAAATTGTTATTATTATATTTATATAAAATAGCTACAATGAAATTTAGAATACATTTAACTTTATTATTCAACTTTTTTAGCTAGTAATTAAAGCTACTATTTTAGAAAATAGAGTAAAACCAAAAACTTAATATTTTTCTAAATTTTCATATGCTTATGATTTTTAAAATTATGATTATATTTTAAGCATTTTATACTTTTTCCCAAACCCCATTTTTTTTAAAAAATGTAAAAGATTCGAATCATTTAATTTAAATTTAAAAAAATTATACCTGTTTAAAAAATTTTTTTATTTTCAGACCTCAGAAATATTTAAACCCCCGGAACCCTTTAAACTACGCTAAAAAAAATGGAAAAAAATCGGGCGTTACACTATCTCCAAAGAATATTTTAAAAGTAAAAGCACAAAAATTTCATTTTTTGAATAAATAATTTCCCACGTTTTTTTTTAAAAACACATTTTCTGGATAGTGTTTTTTCCGAATTTAATTTCTAGAAATAAATTTACATTACAAGACACGAATTTTTTTTTAAAAGTCCTTTTACTTATATATATATATATATATATATATATATAATAATAGAAGTCGATTATATCAATACACTGGGGATTATGGGAATTTTTTGGTTACTTTAAATGAGATAGATAATTAATTTCTTTTTTATTTGTTGTTTTCTTTTAAACAAAAAAGGAAAATTTTTAAAAACAAGTTTAAAAAATTTTTTAAAAATTTTTTTTTAAAAAATTTCCACAAAAGATTATTTATAGTAAATTTTTACTAAATATTAATTTTTTCAAATTTCACCTAAGGATGTGACATATTTCATGCTGTTTCCTTCAATATATTTTTTAAAAAAAACTTTAAAAATTTACTTTTTTTAAAAAACATTAATCCAACTTCCATAAAATTAAAATGAACACTAATAGATTTGACATCAACTGGAAAAAAGCATAACATTAGCATTTTGTAACGAAATAACGTTCAAATAATTTCCGATACGTTGTAAAATGCATTATTGTTTTTTTAAGCATCGCTTTAGTACTTCAGTTTGTTGGTTGTATAGTTCTAAGAAAGTGAGAAAAATAATAATCCTCAAAGTAAAACTCTGTATTAAATAGACACATGTTTTCTATATTTCTATCTATATTGTTCACTACATAGAGTGTGGCAGTTAGTGTTTATAATTTTGCGTTCCTTTTAACACGCATTACTTTTACTTATTTTGAGATGTATATTACTCTAAGGAATCGTTCTAAAATAATCACTCTTAATGAACACACTTAATGACTTTGAGAGATACAACTGCATTACTCAAGTGCTTCAAGAATTTTAAGAACACTTCAAGATTATGAAACATCGACTCAAAAAAAAAGGAAAAGTGGTCTCAAACGAAGAAACTACTTTAAGAACTGATAAAATTCTAATAAGAAAAATGCAAAATAAGCCGAAGAAAAATTAGCAAAAACCCTCGAAGGGTTTATTTGTTTATGGTGTTGAAGAGAGCTTCTCAACTATACGGAAACTGCATTTGGAAGATAGCCGTAAGGTAACAAGACCGAGCAAAAAGAAAATTTCTATTTCAAAAAAAGATAAAAAGAAACCGGTTTGCATTGGCCAATAATACCAATCCTGGACTGTTAATGACAAAAAGAAGGTAATTTTCAGTGATGAAACACATTTATTTGTTCAGGGATAAAAATTAGGTGTAGTTAGACGAGACGAAGATGAAACTCTGCCACCATATCATACTCAACCGACTGTAAAACGCCCTTTTAAGGTATCAGACTACGTTCGGAACCGTGATTTTGCAAAAGCGTATAAATGGATAATATTTATGATATTTTGTGTCACTTAGATTAGAAAATGTATATAAAATTGTTTTAGGGATAGTATTACAATAAAAAATTATTTTAGTACAATATTTTGACAAAAATGAACATAAAATGACACATGTTCAAAATATTCTCCTTTTGTGAAAAATATTTCTATTATAATAATATTTTGCCTGTATATAGCTCAGACTTCTGTACAGAGGCTCAACTAGAATTTTTGAAATATATATCTTAGAAGTGGGTTTAATCATTTTTTACGATAACAGAGGGGAGAAATTTTAAGAAAAAAAGACCGATAGTTATTTTAATTTGTTGTAACTCTGAAAATAATGTGAATTTTTCAAAAACCATAGTTGAGCCTCTGTACAGAGGTTTGAACTATATACAGGCAAAATATTATAATAGAAGCATGTTTCACAAAAGGAGAGCATTTTGAAAAAAGGTTATTCTAAGTTAATTTTTTGCTGAAATATTATATATAAATATTTTTTTTGTCAAAATGTCCTTAAAACAATTTTATAGATGTATTCTAATCTAAGTGTCAGTAAATATCATAAAAATTAACCATTTATGCGCCTTTTTAAAATCACGGTACCGAACGTAGTCGGATACCTTAAACAAATGTTTTGGGTTTTTTTTACAACAAATGGTACTAGAAGCTTAGTTCCTCTTAAACCCATGATGAATTCTGTCAAATACATAAAAATATTACTCAGTAGAATTATTGCGTTCATGGAAACATTTGATGGAACATTTCAACATGACTTGTGACATCTTATCAAAATTCGAAATGGGTTCAGACTTTTACGTGGGAAAATAATATAAAGGTTCTTAATTGGCCTGATAATTCACCAGACTAAATCCTATGGAGAATTTCTGGCATATTCTCAAGGTCCGTTTGGCTAAGATGAGTTGGACGGCAACGAAACAAATAGTAAAAAGTACTATACAAGTAGTGTTCCACGATGATGAAGTTAAGAACATGTGAGCTGCACTAGTGAAGTTAATACCAAGACGAGTTGATGAGATCATTTCTGCTACAGGAGGGCACATTTCGTACTAATATAGAGGTTTTTCTGTTTACTTAAGGTATGCAATGATTAAAAGCTAAAGTTTTAGAAAAAATCGCTTTCTTACCGTTCGTCCTAATCAATTCGAACAGTATAGTATATATGGTAAGCAACTCTTGGATACATCGTACCTTTTTATGAAAACAAAATGATCCTATTTATAAATTTTCGTTAATATTACCGGTAGAATACTTTAAAAATCTGAATAATTTTCTTTTCATGGATTCTCCCTTCTTTTGTTTAAGGCGACCAAAACGAACACTTTCTCAGTTCAACTATCTTTTTTATGGATCCTTACCAAGGTAGCTGAGAGGTCGCGATAGCGAACTCGTGGCCGGAGCTGTTTCTGTTGAATAATGGGTTCAAGGTCAAGTCTTATAAAAGATTAGCCGTGAAGAAGGGGTGGTTCAAATTAAGGTATCCGACTACGTTCGGAACCGTGATTTTGCAAAAGCGTATAAATTGATTCTACACTGGTGTGCAAAACTTAAGCAACAATGTAAAAATTTAGCAGATAGCCATGAAATTGCAGAAAAGGAGGTCTGGAGATCATTACAGTGAATACGTAAGTCAGTAGAAACGTCATGCGTATGCAAATATCAGGAACAAAACGTCAGAAGCGATGTGAGCGTACGCAAAACGCGTGATGTCGGTGCGCGCTGCTCAACAGTAGAATGAAATGAAGGACCAAGACGCAATTCACCATATTCTCGGCAAGTGCCAGTGAGTCAGTTCGTGAAATATGGCTAGAAGAAATCATCTGGATGACTTCACACGTGGAAGAATGATCGGAAAGCTGGAGGAGTGGCGTACTGTCACCAGTGTAGCTGGAGATTTCGGAATCAACAAAAGTGTCGTTTCGCGCGCTTGGAAAGCGTTCCAAACCACAGGTACAGCTATTAGAAAGGTTGGTGTGGCCGCCCGAGAACGACAACTGCAGGGGATGACCGATATATCATCCTGCAGGCGTAAAAAGTTTGACAGCAGTCTGAAAGCTCCATTGCTCAGAAACTCTGTACAGCAACAGGTCAACAAGTGTAGAGGTTTACTGTGGCCAGACGCCTTCACAAAGGGGGCCTGTTCACCCGCCGTCCTGAACGCTGCCTCCCGTTGAAAGATGGCCACCGAAGCCACCGTTTACAGTGGGACAGAGCACAAAACTGGACAACTGATCTATGGAGTCGTGTTCTCTTTACGGATGAGAGTCGGTTCAGTACCAGAAGCGATTCTCAACGCGTTTTGATTTGAGAGAGATCGGGACCGGTTTTATCCCAGTAACATCAAGGAAAGACATCGTTACGGTGGTCCTGGAGTTCTTGTCTGGGTTGGCATTATGCTGAACGGCGGAACTGAGCTTCCCATTTTCGACAGAGGGTCTGTAACCGGGGATCGCTATTGTGAGGAGGTACTTCTTCCCCATCTGCATTTTTCCGATGTGCCATTGGCCCAGACTTCATCTTTATGGATGACAATGCACTGCCACATCGCACTCTTGCTGTTGAGGAGCTGCTGGAAAGTGAAGATATCACTCGAATGGATTGGCCAGCGTGCTCCCCAGATTTAAATCCCATTGAACATGTATGGGATGCTTTGGGGAGACGTATTGCCACACACTCACATCATCCGGAGTACAACCAACAACTCAAACAGATGTTGATTGAGGAATGGGCACTCCTACCTCAAGAAATGTTGCACCAGCTGGTTCTGAGTATGCGGAGACGGTTACAAAGCAACCATTGTAGTAAGGGAGGGCATATACCATATTAAGGAACATCTGCTTGTTGTTCTTCCTGTTGGATAGACAATCATGAGTCCCGATACTATGCGTTCAATAAAGATTGTTTTTGTTTGATTCCATACCATATGCGTTGTATTACTTTTTCAGCGCCGATGCTTTCGTCATCCTTTACGTACATAATACTCTCCCTCATTTCAGAATTTCATGTCTCTCAGATGATTTTTCGTGAAGTTATGGCAATAAACCCACCTGTTGCTTAAGTTTTGCACACCAGTGTATTTATGATGTTTAGTGTCACTTAGATTAGAAAATGTATATAAAATTGTTTTAAGAATAGTATTACAGTAAAAAAATTATTTAAGTACAATCTTTTGAAAAAAAATGAATATAGAATTGAGTCTTTCAAAATATTCTCCTTTTGTGAAAAATGCTTATATTATAATAATATTTTGCCTGTATATAGCTCAGACCTCTGTGCAGAGGCTCAACTACAATTTTTGAAACATATAACTTAAAAGTGGGTTTATCCATATTTTATGACAACAGAGGGGAGCAATTTTAAGAAGAAAAAGCCGATAATTATTTCAATGTGTTGTAACTCTGAAAATAATGTGAATCTTTCAAAAATCATTGTTGAGCCTCTGTGCAGAGGTCTGAGCTATACATAGGAAAAATATTATTATAATAGAGGAATTTTTGGCAAAAGGAGGACATTTTGAAAAAAGGTTATTCTTAGTTAACTTTTTGCCGAAATATTGTATTTAAATATTTTTTTTTGTCACAATGTGTCTTGAAAACAATTTTATACATGTATTCTAATCTAAGTGACACTAAATATCATGAAAAATATCCATTTTTGCGCTTTTTTAAAATCACGGTTCCTAACGTAGTCGGATACCTTAAATATTTCGAGGTTCCCAGTCCTCACGTGGGCATGGTGAAGTTG
>BMAV01024695.1:0-79858 GCA_019973955.1 Trichonephila inaurata madagascariensis | reverse complement strand
AATTTTGGTAAACAAACAAAATATATTCTGACATAATAAAAGTAAAATGCACATTTACATAAAAATATTTTTAAAAATTTTATCAGTACTCCAAAAAATATTTTATAATTAATTTAATAAATACTAAGTTAAATGGGTTTTTAATAATTACCGTACCCATGGTATAAAAAATATTATATACAAAATTAACATTTCTCTTGATAACTTGTATGGTTTGTGTTAATCCTTAAATGCCATTTTACGGGTTCACCCACAATCCATTTTTTTAAACCCGTAGGCGAGCGTCGTAGTTTTTGGGGAAAGGGTAGAAAAAAAAATAAGAACAAATTCAAATAAGTAAATCCACCCAAATGCTGTCAATGTCCTTTTTTATTCCAAAGCCTTCGGTTATTTTAGGGGTAGCAGTGCATAGAAAAGCTTCAAAATACGTATAAAACGTTCTGGACAATTAACGTGCTGGCTGAGAGAGAGTTTTATATACGCCGATGGGACAAGAGGTTAAAGTCGTTTTTAATTTGCGTAAAAGTACATCATTATTGGATTAAAACATTGTTATTGTATGGGGGCGGGGAAAGGGTGGGGCGTGAAAAAAATTACAATTAAATTTTGGGTCACAAACATTAAAAGTTTGAGAACCACGGGGTTTAAATAAAAAATTTTTTTTAAAAAACTTTTTTAAATGTAATACAAATTAAATGAAAAACATAACACTCCAGAAAATGTTAACATTTTAAATATATATATATATTGTTTTATATTTTCATTGTTGTCTGGGAAAATATGCATTTTTCCATTCTAAACTAATATATTATTTATACCAAAATTGTTTTCTTCCCTTGGTGTGAAAAATTTAAAGCAAAGGTGGGTTTATTGCCATAACTTAGAAAAATCATCTGAAAACATGTTTTTGAAATGAGGGGGATTTATGTACGAAAAGGATGACGAAAGCTCGGGCTGAAAAAAATACAACGCATACGGTTGGAATCCCAAAAAAAAACAACTTTTTGAACGCATGTATCGTGATCATGATTGTCTATCCCGGAAGAACAACAAGCAGATTTCCCCTTTTAAAAGGAAAGCCCCCCCCTTACTACAATGGTTGCTTTACTCTCCCCTTCCAGAACCAGCTGGTGCAACATTTCTTGACGTAGGGTGCCAATTCCTCAATCAACATCTGTTTGAGTTGTTGGTTGTACCTGGATGATATGAGCGTGTGGCAATACGTCTCTCCAAAGCATCCCACACATGTTCGATGGGATTTAAATCTGGGGAGACCCCTGGCCAATCCATTCGAGTGATATCTTCACTTTCCAGCAGCTCCTCAACAGCAAGAGTGCGATGTGGCAGTGCATTGTCATCCATAAAGATGAAGTCTGGCTAATGGCACCTCGGAAAAGATGTAGATGGGGAAGAAGTACCTCCTCACAATAGCGATCCCGGGTTACAGACCCTTTGTCGAAAATGTGAAGCTCAGTTTCGCCGTTCAGCATAATGCCTCCCCAGACAAGAACTCCAGGACCACCGTAACGATGTCTTTCCTTGATGTTACTAGGATAAAACCGGGTTCCGATCTCTCCCAAATAAAATGCGTTGAGAATCGCTTCGGTACTGAACCGACTCTCATCCGTAAAAGAGAACACGACTCCATTGATCAGTTGTCCAGTTTTTGTGCTCTCTGTCCCACTGTAAACGGTGGCTTCGGTGGCCATCTTTCAACGGGAGGCAGCGTTCAGGACAGGGTGAACAGACCCTTTGTGAAGGCGTCTGGCCACAGTAAACCACTCACTTGTCGACCTGTTGCTGTACAGAGTTTCTGGCAATGGCGTTTTGCTGACTGCTGTCGAATTTTTTCGCCTGCAGGATGATGTATCGGTCATCCCCTGCAGTGGTCGTCCTCGGGGCGCCACACCAACCTTTCTAACAGCTGTACCTGTGGTTGAAACGACACTTTTGTTGATTCCGAACTCTGCAGCTACACTGGTGACAATACGCCCCTCCTCCAGCTTTCCGATCATTCTTCCACGTGTGAAGTCATCCAGGTGACTTCTTCTAGCCATATTTCATGAACTTACTCACTGGCACTTGTAGAGAATATGGTGAATTGCGTCTCCGTCCTTCATTTCATTCTACTGTTGAACAGCGCGCACCGACATCACGCGCGTTTTGCGTACGCCCCACATCGCTTCTGACGTTTTGTTCCTGATATTTGCATACGCATGACGTTTCTACTGACTTACGTGTTCCCTCTACTGATGTCCAGACCTCCTTTTCTGCAATTTCATGGCTATCTGCTAAATTTTTACATTGTTGCTTAAGTTTTGCACACCAGTGTAGCTATAAAATATCAAATTAATTCGTTTTTAAGAAAAATTCCTTTCTTGTAAAACAAATATTTACTTTTAAAATGGTTTGTTTAAACCTAAACTATAGCTCTAAAGAAATATTAAGTGAGGCAAAAATTCCTTCTTCAAGAACATTATATTTCGAAATCTTTTTAATTTTAGTTAAAAAAAAATCATAGTTTAATACATTTTAACACATAATGGAATTGTAAATATTTTATAGAAATATCATATAAGCCAATGGACTAAACAAAAATATTTAATATATTGTTATATTTAAAGACATTGCTCCTATATTATTGATTTTTTTAGTATAGACCATAACCGGGCCATTCAAAAAAGTCCGATGGGCTAATCCAAAGACCTTGTGATAAGAGATTGAATCGCCTTTCTCCTATATATATGAATAAATAAATAAATATATAGTCACATAAAATGAACACCAAGGCAGACCAGAGATACCCCATCAAAATTTATTTGGCAATTAACATTTACAAAGGTCAAACAAGTAAAATTACAACCTCTTGTGACATGTGGATGATGACAAAATGAGTAGTTACTGCAGCCGCCATTGTTGGCTGTAACCACTGTTACACGCCTTGGCATAGAATCAAAGATGCTTTGGATGTATATGTGGTACTTCTATCCATGCAGCTTCCACATATTGCCTAAGTTGGTCTGGTGTAGCAGTAGGTGGTGTTTCTCGGCCCAGTCGTTGTGCAAGCATGGACCACATGTTTTCGATTGGCGATAGATTGCGAGAATAAAAAGACCAAGGAAGCAATTCAACCTGGTGGGTAAAGAACTTTTTAACATCGTGTGCCCCACGTCTGGTTCTCTTTATATAATATGGCTGATGGCAAGCACTGAATGTATGGGAGTGTCACCAGCTCCAGCACCTCATAGATGTAGCACTGGTTGTTGAGTGTACCAACAATACGTACTAGAGGGATGCACAAGATAAATCCAATACCACCCCAAACCATGATACCGGTTACAGGACTAGTGTTGCGATCCATAACGCAAGAGTACAGCAGCCTTTCACCACGGTGGTGTTTCCAAACTCTAATCCAACCAGCATGATGTTGCAAGCAGAAGTGGGGTTCGTCAGTTGTTCCGTTTTTCACGCCCACCGCTCATCTCGGTATTGGCGGCGCAAACACCTGTCGTTTCAAGTCGAAGATAAATTAAGTAATGGATGTCTTGCGGACATTCTACTCTGCTGTGGATCATGTCGAATGGTGCATGCGGATACCGAATGATGCGCAACAGACTGAATCTATTATGCTATGGTTCGTGATGCGGCTTCGCGAGCCATCACTGCCATGCCCACAGTCCACCTGTTATCAGTGGTAGTGGTAAAACATTGTGGGTCCCGTCGCTCCATCATTTTCCACTGCATCCAAAGATGTTAGATTCGCTTCAAAGTTGCTTTGTTTCGCCCAACGCATTGACCGATTTCTCTGAAAAATAATCCGGAATCTTTATAGGTTACTATTCTTCCTCGGTTGAACTGAGAAATTTGGTCAAAATACAATCGATGGCTTCCACGAAGCATATGTAAACTGTGTATGTAAAAAAAAAATATAATGTTGTACTTCAACTCGCCCATATGTTTTCCCCTTGTATAGCGCTTGCGGATGGGGCTACGGTCACCTGTGATGTGCGTCTGCTCTACGCTATAATACTAATGATTTACAGATTACATTAGCGCCAACCCATGACATAAATTTCACATTGTCTGGATACATTATTCAGTGTGTTGTATTTTGTGTGGCCAGTAGTTTATGTATAAAATATTATATATTACGTTTTATATTTAACACAATTAGAAAAGAATCATTCCTGGGGTTTTATATTTTTACAGGAATTAAATCGTACAAAACTGTAATCAAATTCCCAGTCAGTTATATGAAAAATAAAGCAAATCCTAAGTGTTTCATTAGATTAATGCATTTACGCAATATATCGAAATAATTAGATTTTTAAGCGTATGTTCTTGTACCTTCTAAATGAGAATTAACACCCCATTAATTTGAAACATGCATTGCTGAAATATTCGGCGTAATGGAAATCCAACTAGACCAGATGATTTTTAGAATCAAAAATACGTAATGATTCATGTAAGAAAACAAAATTACGGAAAGACAGCACTCTATTTTGGAACAAAGTAACTGAAATATTAATTTCAGCGATGGTAGAAGATTAACTGACGCTTATGATTTCACCTGAGAGGAAACTGATGAGGAATAAATACAAAAGTGCCAATGAAATTTAGAGGAAGATTGTTCAGCAATTCATGTATATTCACTAACATTTGTTACATGAAATGGGCTATTTTAAAGAACTACAACAAAGAGGGAAACTTAAGCATAAAAAGAATGTAAGGAAAAGCTTGAATTTGATTATTAAAAATGGATCATCTATAATATAATTGCGTTAGTTTAAATTAAAAATATTACGCAGATGTATTTTTATTTGTAAAAATTTATTTACACATGTTTAAATATTGTGACATCTCTCGCGTTCTTCTTCTAACATAACTCCTACATTCTTTGACAGCCACGATTAATGGCAAAACTTTTCCAACCCAATTCCAAGAGGAAAAAGGAAGCAACAATGCAAATAAGATAACCTTTAAAAGGATAGAAAGTTTAGTGAGAAAGAATGGCAATCTTAGAGAAAGCTTAGTGTGGAACAGTTGGAATCGTGTTTAGACGGCCTACTCAAGAATCACGAAGACGCCCACCCTCGCTAATAATTACTAGGAGGAACAATTGCACACGAGTACATCAGTCTACCTGCAAGTATCAGTATTGTTGAGTCTTCATTCAAGGTAGGAGGATTATGTTCTGAACGATAATTTAATATTGAAGCGAGATTAGGCAGATAATTAGTTATATTTTGATAAGTGATCTAGTTGTGCGATCTGACTAAATTAAATCGGTGTACTTTGGTTTATTCTCACTTAATATAAGTTTGTTCGTTATATAAGTAATTTAAGTTAAATTCTTAATAAAAGTTGTATTAAGAGTTATAGAATGTCTCATCCTTCCGATAATCCCACACCTCTAACTTACGTGGAACCCCCACGACATAGCTATCGACAGATGGCTATGTCACAATGGCGCCCGAACATTTATAATTCTGGGTTAGATAATGCAGGAGGATTTGGTATTTTACCTGAAATGTGTTTTTCCGGGTCTGAGAATATCATAGAATTCCTTGAGGCTATAGATAATCAAATACAGTTACTTGAAATCACAAGTAACTTGGCATGTGCTTATTTGAAAAATCATCTCAGGGAAAGGGCTCAAGATTGGTACGCAATATTTGGATCGGTGCTAGTGCAAGATACAGCCACGGATTTCGTGCAGCTCAAGGCTGAATTAGCGAAAGCTTTTCCCGCAATCAAAAATAAGAAAGAATTGGAGGCTAGGTTTTTCGCGTCACAGCAGGGAAGAAATCAGGAACCAACAGACTTTGTTTACGATTTGCTAAAAATTCATAAGAGTTTAGAGCTAAGAATGTCTGGCAGTAGTATGGGCGTTGAACAAACTCCGAACTTATTTAGGAGCGATGCAAATTAAAGTTATTACAGATCACGCTGCCTTAACACGTCTAACGCATGGAAAAAATTTGTCGAGTAGGATGATCAGATGGGCACTCAAATTAGCGGAATTTAATATAGAATGGGAACATAGACCGGGAACTCAAAATGCGGTGGCGGATATACTATCAAGGAACCCTGTGGAAAGTATAATAGGAGAAAAAGTTAATTGTGCAATAATCAGAGATTTAGTACTTACTTCGCGGGAACAGTTAATAACAGAACAAAAGCATGACCCAGAATTAGGTCATATCTATAGATATTTAGAAAACCCGGAAGATAACTCTGTTAATGCGACGATATGTGAGAATTGGTCCCACGATTTCCGACTAATTGAAGGCTTGTTATTTTATGCGAAACACGCAACGTCGTTAGGTGAAATGCGTGTATACATTCCAAAGTCTTTAAGGAATGAAATAATGAGAGAATTTCACGACAAGCCAATTGCGGGACATCTGGGTAGATTTAAAACTTATCATAAAATTCGGGACGTTTGTTATTTCCCGTATATGAGAAAATTTATTGATCAATATGTCTCTACATGCCATATGTGCCAAGTTAATAATTATAAAAACGCGTTACCAGCTGGTCGATTAAATCCGATTGTATCAAATTATCCAAATGAGATAGTTACGTTAGATTTGTTAGGCCCGTATCCTATATCGAGAATAAGACGTAATCGATATATTTTAGTAATAACCGATCATTTCAGCAAATGGGCTGAAATTATACCTCTTAAAAAGGCCTCGGCTCGTATAATAGCGGATATTTTTTTTGATAATTTTATATCGCGTTTTGGAGCTCCAATAAAATTAATAAGTGATAACGGTCCCCAATTTATATCCGAAATTTTTGAACATTTAAGTGAAAGATTAGGCATAAGGCATGTGAAGACTGTTGCATATAGACCACAAGCAAATAGGACTAAAAGAGTTAATCGAGATATAGTGCAAATAATTGCAAATTATGTTAATGATCAACACGATACTTGGGACCAATTCTTAAGTGAGTTTGCTTACGCTACTCGTACGGCAGTGAATGAAACAACGGTAAAAACCCCTGCGGAATTATTTTTGGGTCGAAAATTGATTACCCCATTTCAAACATTAGTAATGATTTCAGATGGATCGGAATTTACAGTTAGCAATATCGAAAAAGTCTTTAATGAAGCAAGACTAAGTACGAAAACTAAGCAGGAAAGGTGGGAAAGATATTATAATAGATGAAGACGGGATATACAAATTAAGGTAAATGATTGGGTCTTATTAGAGACACACCCTTTAAGTTCAGCAGCTAATAAAATCTGTTCCAAATTTAAACAAAAATTTGAAGGTCCCTATAGAGTATTAGAAGTAAGAAATAAAAATAATATTGTAATATGGAAGTCAGGAAAAAGATTAACTGTTAACGTTGATCAAATAAGAATATATCGTCATAGGAAATGTGACGAGGTCGAGTTAGGAACAGGTCGCCCAGATAGTATAAGTTCACGTCAGGAAACGAGTAGTTCGGAAAATGTACATCAAAGATCAAATGAGTCACACTATGGGAAAAAAAGATCTGCTGTGAAACGTGAGTTAGAGGAAAAAGGGATAAATCTCCAGTCAAAACAATATAAGAAAAACACGGATAGGGCCGATAATCGCAGATCACTTGTCAGATCGCTTCCTAGCTCATTTACAAATGAAAGAAGAAATAAAAGAGAAAGGCTAGATAAGGGAATGAAAAGGTCGTATGGATCGGGGGCAAGTGGGCCACAGAGAAAGTGGCAGAGAAACGGACCCAAAATTATTAACAAAAACCATTGTCATATAGTAACATTTATATAAGTAGGAAAAAGAACAAGACGGAAACAACTGGAGTTCAAGATAGGACATATGACCTGCGCCCACGCCAGAGAAAGGATCAGGAGTCCCGACCGGCCAAGGAAACAACAAGGCAAGAAAGGAAAAGCCGACAAGGAAACTACAAGCCCTACAGCAGGCAACATAAAGAATTCCAGTGCAGCCAAGGAATGAGAAGAGGAAAGAACAGTGGTAGCACCTCGTCATTGGACGTCATGTTTGGGGACTAAAATAAAAATCAGGTTGTATTGTTTCATTTTTTTTTTGATCTTTCCAACAAGTGGTCGGAAGAATTATTGCAAAGAAGGAAGTCTCGGGCGGTGTTTAAAAGTTATAATCCAAGCAAAAGTTGACACTACAATGAGTGCATATTTATTTTTGAACTTTTGACTTGTAAAAATTTTTTTCTTTAATAATGGAGAAAACAATTGTAATTGTGCATTTGTTTGCTTCGATGTATGACTTCGTGAGATGCGACAATTCCTTTGGTTATTTGTTTTAATGGTTTATTGAAAAATGTTTGTAATTGTATAATATGTATGTATGTATGTGTATATATGTTGTTGTATTGTTCCGTATTAAGATGCATCTGGTTCAGGGAAACGCGGCGTAGTCAGGGCACTAACATAATATTAACAGCGCTGCGCGGCTCATTGGAAGTTTTATGGAATCAGATGTGGGATAGAAATGAAAGTTTATTGTGATTTACAAATGATATATAATGCATAAAAATTGTGAAACTTATTGGTATTATATAAATATAGATTTGGGAAAGTAACTTAAAGAGTTTTTATTTCAGGGTGACAGACCCTGAAAGTAGTGATCCATAGCTGATATGTAGCCTCAACTCGGAGCAGTGGAGCCGGTCTCCCAGCTCACGAATGTTTGTCCTGACGCAGAGTTTGGGTCTGCGCACCCAGGAAAAATTCACGTAGAAGGTTTAAGTGTATCAATATTTAAGTGGCGTTAAATATAGAGTTAAGTATATATGTAAAAAGTGAGAATATACCATTATTATACAACAATTGTTAATGTTGGCCTAGTTAATGGAGTAAAATTTATTGTGTATCTGTCACGAGTTTAAATTTAAAATTAAGTTGAATATTAAATTTAATTCTAAGATGAATAATGAAAATTACAGTTAAGTTAAATATTGGAAATTATAGATGTTAAAATGAGGATTCAAGGTTAAAATTTAAATAAAACTTAGAAAGTGAGGAGATTCAGAAATAAAAATTTAGGCACGTAATTTATTAAGGGCATTGAGAACCCTTAAATAAATCATTTTTCTTCTTGGAGGGGGTTGTGACATCTCTTGCGTTCTTCTTCTAACATAACTCCTACGTTATTTAACGGCCACGATTAATGGCAAAACTTTTCCAACCCAATTCCAAGAGGAAAAACGAAGCATCAATGCAAATAAGATAACCTTTAAAAGGATAGAAAGTTTAGTGAGAAAGAATGGCAAATCTTAGAGAAAGCTTAGTGTGGAACAGTTGGAATAGTATTTAGACGGCCTACTCAAGAATCACGAAGACGCCCACCCTCACTAATAATTACTAGGAGGAACAATTGCACACGAGTACACCAGTCTACCTGCAAGTATCAGTATTGTTGAGTCTTCAACCAAGGTAGGAGGATTATGTTCTGAACGATAATTTAATATTGAAGCGAGATTAGGCAGATAATTAGTTATATTTTGATAAGTGATCTAGTTGTGCGATCTGACTAAATTAAATCGGTGTACTTTGGTTTATTCTCACTTAATATAAGTTTGTTCATTATATAAGTAATTTAAGTTAAATTCTTAATAAAAGTTGTATTAAGAGTTATAGAATGTCTCATCCTTCCGATAATCCCACACCTCTAACTTACGCGGAACCCCCACGACATAGCTATCGACAGATGGCTATGTCACAATATCACTGGTAGGGAAAAAATTGAAAAAAAAAATATAAAATTAAATTTTTAATTGTATTGAATTCAAATAAATGTAAGTAAACATAATAATTCTTCCACACTACAGCCATTATAATAGGTGAGTTTAAGTGTGATAAAGAATTAAAAAATTTATTTGTGTGTGTGAATAAAAAATGCATTTATATTTATATATTATAATCATTAATACGCAGTACTTTAATGTATGTAATAATTAATAAAATACTACATTGCTTTAATTTTAACTCAAAGATAAACAATATGTAAGGATAGAGACAAACAGTGCAGGTCTAAGTAGAAGACTTACATTTATACAATAGAAAACTTAGGCTCAGAGATAAGATTTTGATGTTAAATATAACTTAAAAACGGTAATTTATTTTAGTACTGGCTTCTATCACTGCAATAAAACAACGTCATATATAATAAATTTATTTTTTATTTGATCCGTTTTCGTTGAGTAAGTCCATTTTATAATATACGGAGATATTTACCACTTTCAAAGTAATTATATTTGTAATTTCATTCACTAAGTAAATTTATTCTGCAAATTGATGAACATTTTGAAGGATTTCTTGGAGAACTGTTCATAGATATAAATCTCATAGCAGATTGCATTCAATGTTATAATGAACTAACTCTGACAAAAATGGGCAAACCACACACACTTTGAAAGAAAATGACTCCTTTCTGTATTTTGTAAAATCTTATATCATGAATTTAGTGTGACATCCTATATTAATATACTGAAGTTTTCCTATTTATAAACATATATAATGTATTTAGTTTGCAATAATCTTTATATTTACAATAATGCTTTATCCCAGATTTCTTAAAATATAAAATAAAGTTGAATTATTAATTTTATAATTTTATTTAATTTTTAAGTAATCTAAAATACTTATGATTTAATGGAAAGTACTTTGCTACAAAAAATTTTTATAGGTACCAAAATTTACATTTTTTTAACACGCTTTTATTAGCTTCAAGAGCATGTAACGGAATATTTGAACTCGATTTTTACCCACTATAACAGATGAGATTAATTCGAAATTTTGCACATTATTGAAGACCCGATGACAATACAATAATTTAATAATTTTGCCCCATTATCCTGATCAGGATCATCAGGATTAATGGTTTCCCATTTCCAGATATGGTGACTTACTCTAGATCCTAGTTCCTAGATTTGGTCGCTTATTTCAGATCCTAGTTCCCAGATTTGGCGACTAAAAGATTGAGTTACAACCCTAAACCAAGAAAACGATCATGATTAATAAAAAAAGTGATCATTTTAGTGAAACATTTCACTGACTTAACACCTTCTTCCACATTAAATATTTCAAAATTAGCTCTTTCAGATATCCTTCAGTTTGTTGATCCTACATTTTGCAAACCAAGCCGTATTGACACATTGATAGGATGCCAAAGGTATTCCAGATTCAAAAAAAAAAAAATGACGCGTTTAAGATTAATTCATCAATGAATTAATAAGAGTTTAAATGTTTAAAAAAAACACGATTTTTATTGTAGATCAAACGAAACAATGAAAATTGAATTATAAATTTAAAAAAACTAAAAAACCACGTTTTTATAGATAATCAAACTAAAGGGTAAAAAATAATTCTTAATATAAGACACAAATGATTACCGAGGAAATCAATTTCATTGAGGTAAAAGCGTGTGGTGTGTTCTGTACTACATTTTTACACTAACACCATTTTGGAATACAACAAGTAAGAAATTATAACAATTGATATCGAGTACCCCATGCTTTTAGCACAATGATATTATAAGCCAAAAAAGCATTTAAGCATTTTTTTTAAGAATATCATATTTTAGAAAAAAAAAATCAAGAAAAAAAATATTTTGCACAATATTTGTTAAATATTGAAATTGAAAACAAAATATGAAATGAAATATAATTCATGCATATTGCAGGAAAAGAAATATAATTATCAATAAGTCTATTTAATTCAAAGAAATTAAAATGCATTATAAGAAATTATCTCCTTTTGTGATTTCAGTTAACTCTTTCACTATAGTATAATTGTCAAAAGTATTAACAGAGTCTTAAAAATAGTAAGTTTTTGCTCTTAATGGCTTAATTATGAAAAAGATATATTTATTAAACTTATCTCTCTCTCTGGTTCAACCGAAACTTATTCTTTACTTTTAAAAAATCTTTTTGACATTATATGCAGTATTTATTCCTACCCTTTAATGCAGTTTTTACCCCATATTAATAGAGCAATCCAAAATGAGTACATATTTTAAGCAAATGTTTGATACAACTTAGCCCAAATCAGCTTTTGCGACTTAAAATTTAGCATTCACTCACTTTGTATTTAGTACTGAAAATCATCATTCTTTTTTGTAAGATATGTACTATTTACTAACAATAATGTTTATTTAAAGTAAACTTTTACGGTATACAAACTATTAAATCATATAAACTTAATTTACCCTGACTATTCCTTTTATTGGAATTTCGTATACACATTTTAATTCAGTATATATTTTTATTCATAATTCGAAAAAAAAGCCGTTGAGTTCTAAATTCATTTTTAGAGCTAGTTCTCAAGAAATGAATAATCATGTTGTCAAAACGAGATCTTCCTACATGCAAA
Source organism: Trichonephila inaurata madagascariensis (assembly GCA_019973955.1). Classification (NCBI taxonomy): domain Eukaryota; kingdom Metazoa; phylum Arthropoda; class Arachnida; order Araneae; family Nephilidae; genus Trichonephila; species Trichonephila inaurata. Next base: position 67,494 of record BMAV01024695.1, on the reverse strand, counting down.
AGAATGCATTTCTTGACAGATAATTGAAAATGAGAATTATAAAAGGAAGTGTTTTAAAAATGGACGAGGGAGTAAAAATATTAGATTCATTCTCCACTTTCTATTGTATTATTATCTTTTGCTCTAATTTTTAATTTAGTAATTAGGACTTATATACGATAAGGACAGTTTTCCTTGTATTTTTTGGATATGTCATGATCACACAGTTGTATTTGAATATTATATCTATATTTTAATGGGGCTCTAGATTATTTAATGTGGTGTGAATTAAACTTTGAAGTAAGGAGAGTTTAAGTTACAAGTCATGAAATACATAAAATATAACTACTTAGTTCATTAATAATAAAAATTAATAATAAAAATTGAAAATATTGAAATATATTGAAAATATTGAAATATATATTGAAAATATTGAAATATATACTGATAAATATTGAAAGAATTAAAATACAAAAATTAATAATCACAATATTTATTCGGACTGAAAAATAAATTGCCTGTGAAATAAATCCATATTCAAAAAATTATAACTAATGGAAAAAAAAATTATAAATACTTGAGGTTTACTGAAAAATTTTGTTCTTGTATAATTTTATACACACCAATATTCTCTTTAAGCTAGTTCTAAATATTTTTATTTATTTTATGTGATTTCATGAAGCACATGTGCTTAAAATTAATTTTCAGATATAGTTATTAAGAAAATTAATTTTACGAATTCTTATTTATTCGGTAGACGAAAATAATTGTTTTGTCAAAGCTGGATTCCATACATAAATATATGCACAAACTTCTATGGAAATTGGAATGATTAAGAAAAAAAAAATATATATGTAAAGCAGTGGAATATAAGTAAACAACAATGATAGGATGTAAACTTCCTGTCATCACTTTGACTTGAATTTTTCCCCTTTGTTCTAGGATCTATAACTGGGAACAGTGCAAGAATGAAGAACCTTACAGGAGACCTCCATCAAATATATGTCATAATTGTAAGAAGTCTTACATATAAATTACGGATAATTTTCTGGAATTCGTCTTTAAATAAATAAATTCAGCATAAGATAAGTAATTTAAAGGTGTGACGTATAAATTCTGTAAAGAGACATTTGTGAAACGTTAAAAAGAAATGCAGTTTAAACATATTCAAAATATATATTTATACATATTTATTAAAAGAAGATTTTGCAATTTAAAATTTCTATATTTAGCAGATTTATATAATATCATTATTTATTATAAGAACCCAATTTAGAATATATATATACCTTTAATAATATGCGTGAAACACAAATCCCATATCTTGCAGAATCGATTGTTATTGGAATAGTCTCAGGTGCCCTAAAAACTCGCGAGCAGATAATTCGTCAATTAAGGTATCCGACTACGTTCGGAACTGTGATTTTAAAAAAGCGCATAAATGGATAATTTTCATGATATTTAGTGTCACTTAGATTAGACTACATGTATAAAATTGTTCTAAGAACATTTTGACAAAAAAAATTATTTAAATACAATATTTTGGCAAAAAATTAACTTAGAATAACCTTTTTTTTTCAAAATGTTCTCCTTTGTTATAAATGCTTCTATCATAATAATATTTTGCCTGTTTATAGCTCAGACCAGTTTACAAAGGCTCAACTATGAGTTATGAAAAAATTCACATTATTTTCAGAGTTGCAACCCATTGAAATAATTATCGTCGTTTTTTCTTGAAATTGTTCCCCTCTGTTGTCGTAAAATATGGATAAACCCATTTCTAAGTTATATATTTCAAACATTCTAGTTGAGCCTCCGTAGAGAGGGCTGAGCTATATACAGGCAAAATATTATTATAATAGAAGCATTTTTCACACAAGGAGAACATTTTGAAAAAAAATTATTAAAAAGTAATTTTTCTAATATTTTTTTAAAATGTTTTGTCAAAATGCCATTAAAACAATTGTATACATGTATTCTAATCTAAGTGACACTAAATAATATGAAAAGTATCCATTTATGCGCTTTTGCAAAATCACGGTTCCGAACGTAGTCGGATACCTTAATAATATAAAACAACTAGCTTCAAATCAACATTTTTTAGTTTATTGATTAAAATCCCTTTTTACATAACGTAGAAGAATATTTTTAAATTTGCATTCAAGACAAATTTCAAAATATCCATCTTTTTTTCAGAGTCAAAATTCAATGCGTTTGCGTATATTTCGAAAAAAAAACTTTTCAAAAAGTTAAGAATTATTTCTTGTATGTTTAAGTAATGAAACTGTTTATAGATCCTCGGTTGCTTGATGATTATCTTCATAAACTATTTTTTTTAAATCCATTAAAAATTAGAGATGCCTAGATCAGGAAAAAGGAGTGGTTATAGATTTCTTGCGATTTCATTCTAATGCCAATAAACTCCTAAAGCATTTACATATTTTCCTTAGAATGACATGTTGCACCATCTTAGATAAAAAAATCTCGTTCATTCAACTGTAATAAAGTAACAAGATGTTGGATAAGCTCTCTATATTCAATTCAACCATTAATTGACTAGAACGTCCCAAAAATCTTTTTGAGTGATATAGATAATTCAATAGACCATTAATTTAGAAAATGCATAGATTACACCGTTAAAAAAAATAATTTGTCTTCGCCCAACTACAAGAGTTCTACAACCGATGACACCAACCTCCAACAGAGAAGACGCCTTTATCCAAAATATTATTATGAATACTAGAGACTTTACGAAAGTAAGTTTCGTCTTTTTTTTTTGAGAAAAGTAAGATAGTACACCAATTGAAGCTGTCACCATAAGGTGCTACATTCGAAGCTGGTTAAATTACGAAAGCAGCTTCAGTTTTCGGAAGAATGACACATACATAGAGTGCCGAAGAACAGAGAATTTAATAGGAAGACGTGCCGAGGTAATATGAGTTCCAATTACGAAGGCAGACGGATGTGTGCTGGCTATTTGGTCTGAAATGGAAGTGTACTGTCATTCGGTTTGAATAGGCACATTAGACTAGTGCGTCCACCATTCATAAACACCTACAGACTGTGTATGTTGAAGAGTTAATATATCTTCAAATGGTTGATTACAAATGTTGCATGTTCAATGAAATAATGTAAAATGTTGAAGATGAAGGTCGAAGTGGGTCATCCTCCGGTTCTATAAACAAAAAACATCATTGCTAGAATACAGGACACAGTGAGCCTCATAAATGTTGAAGCATCTTAGCTCACCAGTGAAGAAAAATCCTTTCAAAGAAGAATTGTCATAGAAGTTTCTTCAAACTAACTGCACGCGACGATAAATGACTCATTTTCAGTGACGATTGTGTCAAAATATATTACAAGGTGTAAAGTTCATGATGCCTTGATGCAATTTTTTGTGGCAATAAAATGTTTGGGGGAAAAAATGATGAAACTTACTTTTGGACCGTCTTCCGTATATCTGGGACCACATCAGCACTTCCCATTGCCTGATGACATAATGTCTTATGTGTCGATCCACGTGATTGTACTAAATTGTTGTAAACGCCTCACGGATTTATTAGAGGATTGAAATGTTCATCATTGAGTTTCTAGCACAGTCTGGTAATGTAGTTTTCATTGATTCTTTCTTTTCATTATTGGGTTTGTTTCATTATTGTATCATCCAAATATTAATGCTGGTTATTCTTTTAAAAAATCTTTTTTTTATGATTTACATTTGAAATAAGCCTCAAAGAATGAAATGTTCTAAATTTTTGATAAACTCATTTTGAAAAGAACACAATGAAATGGCCCCTTATTATCTCACAATATGCGCTTGCGGAAAATTTAACGATAAAATTTATAAAAATGATAAATTATACGCAAAACGAAGATATTCATATAACAAAAAATATGTATGCAATATTTTTTTTAAGTTGTAGTACAGGAATTTTGTAAATACATCTGTGTTTATCGAAAATGCAAAAACAGAAACCATTATCACATTATCTACTTGATTTCGTTTATCTTTCTTCTTTTAGTGTTGGGTTACTATTTCTGTAGTTAGGAATAGTTAACGTAGTAGATTATGCGAGGAATTTTCATAACACAGATGCTTGGAACTAAATGGAATTCCTTCTTTGTAAACATTTATTAATTCAATACATTCTGAAGACGTAATATCGTGTGTGAGTTTCTAAACTTAGACATTTTAAATCATGTACCATTTGTCAACACAAAATTATACTCTTTTAGAGGAGATAATTGCTTAAACTAAGTGAAACCTTATTAAATATTTGATTATTCTATGAACTTTTCTTTGTTTGTAGATTTTGCAAAAATGTTTTATGCTATTTTAAAAGCATTTATTTATATATTTATTTATTTATTTATTTTAAAAAAAGCTTACAGATTAATTTTTTGGTGTAAAACAATGAGGAGATGCAGTTTTTTACATTTAAAGGACAATCAACCACACAGTAGTACTAAATGTAGTCCAATTTTTGTTAAGGCTTAAAAACCTTTATTTAACTCAAATGATAATGTATATAAAAAATTGTCATTATATTACTACGATTAGTTGTAAATAAATTTGTCAAAACTAATTTTTACAGCAAGGAGGGAAAGGGGACGAAAACTGTTTATTATTTGAAAAAAAAAGAACTATTATGTCATAACAATATTTCACTACCAATAGAATTTTTGTATTCCTAATAATGGGGATTAAATGGTGTTTTTCTTTTAAATATGTTAGTATATTTGTGTGTGTTATGTTAATTGATTTTAATCGGTTATAAAGTAGAAGTAAACTAAATTCGATGAATAAATACGCAAGAAAAACTAATGATATTTTTAATTAAAGAAGGGTAAAGTTAGATTTCTTTTTAAACTGAATCAGTCCCGTAATTCCAACTATAAGCTTAAAACGACATAAGCCAGATTAGAATTTATAATTCAACATTTCAATACGTTTGCGATTATTAATACAGTAAACTGCATCCTATTTGGAGAGACGTGTCCTCTGGGGACACACATTTCCTATCCCATTTTATCAACCAAGTTATTATAATCCAATCCCAAAATAACAATTCAATTAACCTGATCACTGTACAGTGAAATGAAATAGACGATGATTGTAACCAGTTGGTCATTGATACAAACAACAGATGTAATGTAGACTGATCTCACTGTGACTATGCATTTAGGTCTCTTTGATAATCAACACACTGAATTAGTATCCTTTGGGGACTTTTGGGTGCATTAAAGCAATAGTAAATTTTAATGAGGTGTAAATATCTTCCAATAGTCGATGATAGTGATCAACCGAAGGTTTATATGCAGAGACGGTAGTGAATAAAAAATTTTAGTTGAGAAAATGACTATTTTGTATTAATTATAGGTTTAGTTAGGATCGAGTAAAACTATTAGACGTCATTTTCAGAAATTTAAGGTTGATGTTAAGGATTTAATTTTAGTTACAACAACCATATGTAGCCGAGTGTTCATAGCAGGCTGGTGTTGTCGCAGTTGAGCTGTGAGCTCGAATGCTAATTAAATTGAAGATGCTGTGTAAAAGGGTTTGCAATGATCTGTAGCTGCTCAACATCCACATACTGGTGTGAAGGTTTAAAAAATGGGCAGAGTTGGGGTGTCATCTTTGGAAATTGAATGCGGCTCATAAAGACGAAGTCCATTGCCAATAGACTGTATATTGCTTCGAAATATGACATTAGTAAGCAATCAGTTAATGCGCTAAGGATATTTTTCTTCGGAACTTCCCAGAGGAATTAAAACAAGGATGAAAATTTCAATGTGTTAGATGTATGGTCTACTAAATAGGTTATAAAAAGTTACCTGCTTAATTTGATCTTGTTATTTAAGAATAAATAATTTTCAGAATGCGGGTACGGAAAAAATGAAATATCACAGCATTTAATTGTTTGTAAACGACGTACGTGTAAATTCAAAATAATTGATTTGTAAAAATGCAATTAAAATAGAATACGTAGGAAATGCTATTTTTTCCCAAGTTATTAATAATCTATTTATAAATGAATGTCTACAATAGACTAATCTTGTAATTTATCTTTATAGGAAAATATCATTTTGAAATCTGTGACCTCTATTGACCTTTGGGCTTTCCCAGCACGTGTGCATTATTGGGTTTAATTTTATTTAACCCTTTTATTAACCTTTTTATTTAACCCTCTTTTAACCATTTTGTTAACCCTTATTTATTTTTATTTCTCCCAAAATATTTTTTTTAAAAAAATCTTTTTCTTATAATGATTTGTTTTCGATAATATATATTCAGAAAGTGTACTCATTTAAGTGACATTATATTCAAGTATATTAATTTAAAATTGAAACTGATACTAACTTTACTTTTTATGCATAGGTGACACTTAAGCTTCATTATGCAGTAGTAATTGTAAATGTTGTAGTTTTCAACTAATATTTTAAGGGAAAATAATTCTGAACAAAAGGATGCAGAGCATCTTTATCATTTTTGAAATTTTGCACTCAGGTAAAGTATATTACGATCCTAGCATTATGAAACAGTACTATTTACTTTTAGGCTTTCAATACATAGAAACACCCTAAAAAGTACGGTTCATCGTAGACTTCTTTTGAGCACCAATTTAAATACAAATATTTTCGTTATGTGTCAAGAATAAGTCTCAAGTTGAATCTTGTAAGAACATTTTCCTTTGACCAAAACGTACAAAAGTGAGACATATATTTTCATTTTTATTTCCTTTTGTAAGGCTCAACTCCTTCTTATGAAAGTCTTGAATTTCTCATGAAAAGAATGCATAAAATAAGAGCATTGTTTAAGGTGAAATAATTGTTATATACGGTGACCAAAAATAAACCAAGTAAAGTATATAGCATAACTGTATATTTTAAATGATAGGAAATAGTGTGTTGTAAAATTACTATTTAGAGAGAGAGGTAAAATATTAAATAATTATATTTTTTTGGAAAATTAATTTTTCTTTTTTTTAATTTTACATGTTAATTTTAAAGTTCTGATAATACTTTGCATTGCTTAAATTTTAATGTAGTTTGTTGTCTTTCGAAAATAATTGTTTTACTTTTAAAATTTTGTTTACTCCTAATGTTAAATTATGTATTTTAACACTGTCATGTGCACACATAGAAATGTACAGAATCCAAATGTTGAAGAATTTTTCATGTATATTAGTTAATAGTTACTGTTATAGGAATGCTAAGTAAATGCATACTTTTGTGTGGAATGGAACAGGTCCACGAAATCTTCTTAAAATGTCTAATGTATGCATATGGTAAATAATGCGATTTCTTTCATAGTAAATTTTTGACAAGCCACTATACTAATTTTCTAATTATAACCAATTTATCTTGGGAGTTGGAGTCGTCGGACGATCAGTTTTTTCATTGTCTCTTTAATTTTCATATATAAAGCGTTTTAGCATATATAAAACAGCTGAATAGGGCTAATGTACAAACTTACCGATATTTTAAAGTTATGTGTCACTATTGTATTAAAACTAGTTTAATTTCAAGCATTATTTCTTATTTCCATGTGTTTCCCTCTCTATATTAAAACATACTCTTGTAAATAAACATGCAAAGGAGTAATATTAATGATATTTTAAATGTCAACATAATGCAGAATATTAAAAAAGTACATATAAAATTATTAATTTATTGAAAAATATTTTGGTGTCCGAGACTTTTGTCATAATTTCTTTCAACTAATATTCGCAATTTTATTTCCATACAAATAAATCAAAACTTATAAATAAACAATAGGATTTTTTATTTAGATTTCAATGTAAATATGTTGAGAAAAAAAATTGGAATTTTTTATTTTTTTTTTCGAATTAAATTCACTCTCTCTCTCTTACACGCAGCCGCTTAAGTTTTTTCTAAGTTCCAATCAATCTTAAGAGCTGCAATGAGTTCCTCGCTGAGGTATAGTAAACCAATGTTAAAGAAATCACTGAAAACAAATACATTCTATATGCATCAGACATATAAACGAAATATTTCTTATTACAGCAAATAAAACCATAATTTTTTCCGTAAATATAGGGAAAATTTTAATAAATCTATACATTTCTTTTAAAAGAAAATATATATTATGGACTTATATATATAAAGTATATATAAATTTCATATAGAGAGTAATATCATTCAACAAGTTGAGCATTAATTGAATATAAAAGATGTTCGATGTTTTCATTTAAAATATATGCATCAAGTTCTACGTTTGCATGTAAAATACTCAAATAGGGAGAAATATACAAATTAAATTTGAATAAAATATTTGATTTATTTAAATATATTAAAGGTTAAATATAGTGTTTTGGTTAAAATATCAGTATAATGGCTGTGTACATTATTTTATTATGTATTAAATGTAAAATTATGAAATGAATATATTGAAAGCAATGAGAGAGAGAGAATTCAATTGTAGCTAGAATAATTAAAAATTATTAAAAATGGAATTAAGAATAATAATTAATTTCCAAGCGATGGCCGTAATAATTACTCAAGAACATAATACATTGAGGAGGATTCAAAAGATGTCTCTGCTAAAAGGCTATGTTTATTTTTATTACCTTGTCTCTTTGTCATGTGGTTAGAGCTACAAATTTGTGACACATAGTCTGGTTTGCCTTAGAGAAATGAGCTGAAAAATTCTCTTATCGGACTATTTACTAAGCGGTTTTGTCCATTGTAATTCGTAGTTTCGAATAGCGCAAGAAATGGCCACTGCAACTACTTTTGTAAAATGAAGATATTTTTTGACATGTACACTATAACTGTTTATAAAATAAGATATTAGACCCTCTATATTCAAGTAGGTAGTTTTACGCTTACTAAGCCTTATAGTGTTATAACCTTATGCGTCACGATTAAGGGTTAGCTGTTGATCTTGGCTGAGGCTTATGATTTAATTTCAAGCGGTCTATTTCTTTGCCCAAAATGTTCTGAAAAAAGCAATTTTTTTTAATGAATATAACTAATAACACTTAACACACATACACAAAATGCGAGGAAAAAACACATGTTTGCTTTAATTTTAATTTTTAAAGTTTCCACACTATATATTTCGTAGTTGTGGAACACAAAACCCCTTAATGTTTCTTTTTTTTATAAGTAGACTCTGCATGCTATGAAGAATGTTTCATATGTTTTACAAGAATTTCTCTCCTACTTACAAAAACAATTCGTGTTCGAACCTCTTTATCAAATGGTTGAGGGTTTTGTGTGTGAGTGCGAATAAATATGAGCACATCCTTTTGAAGCTTGGTGTATAATACTAAGCCTTACATTGTGATGAGACAGAGGTAATATCGGCTTTTCTAGATTATCTTTCTGTTTTCATTTCTTCTCAAGCAACAATTTACAAACTTTCTTACCAATCCGAGTTCGTTATCGAATATCTATTCGAGAATTTAAATTCCTACCTTCAATGAAAATTCCCATCTTCACTGCAACGAAATTCCCGGGTGAAAAGCATTTTTGTACCATGCACCTGCTGCATTTCTTAAAAACACTTAAACTTTACTTAGAGGCACAACAGCCAGCATGAGGGCAGAGGCCTACTGTGCCCAACTCAGTATGCGTGACCTTGGGCCCTGAGGGACATGAACAGATGTTTCAGTCAGGCGGTTAGTCTGACGCGAAACTCTCAGTGTTAAGTTCTTAATCAAGCTTGGTATCCAATTATCGACCCACTAAAAGGATGAAAGGCTGAGTCAACCTTGTCCAGCTCAGGGTTTGCACCTCGGACCTGTGGTGTGGAAACGTGATTCCCTAACCATTCAGCCACTGGGCTTCTCTTAAAAACACTACCTCTAACAATTTCACTATTAGAATTAAAAATATGTGCAAATCGAAGATGGAAAGAAGAAAACGTTTCACTCCCTGTGCAGCTTACGAGAAAAATGGTCGTGATTAGTTATCGGTAGCCCGTACGGTGTACGGAAAACCAATTAAGGATCAATCCTATGATGTAAGCTTGTTACGTCTTAGACAACAAAGAACATGAACCCCTTCTCGAGCTCATTGTTACGCCCCTTACTTCCGTCATTGATGGGGTCTCTACTTGATGAACGCATCTTACTATCTGTACCAGTGGGCACACAAGGGGGCCCGGACTGAATCCCTTCTCGAGCTCCTTGTTACGCCCCTTTACTCTCGTCATTGATAGTCTCTACTTGTGAACGCCTCTCTTACTATCTGGTACCAGTGGGCATACAAGGGGGTCCAGGGGTCCGGACCCCTAAAGCCCTTGATTTTTCCGACTGGTTTATAATTCTAAGTATATAATACGTAAAATTTAATTAAATATTTGTTAATAATGATTAATTTTATTAATTAATGCTAATTATTTATACAATAATTAGTTTTTTACTATGTTTTATTCCTGAAAATCGACAAAATCAAAAATAGCCTGATACAAGAATGGTGAACTTTCAACCCCGCCCCTCCCCTTGAAAAATTCCTGTGTGCGCTACTCTGTCTGGTACTAATACATAAATTACAAAACAAATTAAAAAAATAATTGGAGGTGATTTATTCAATTGTGTCCAAGCAGAAATTTTATAGTGCCTTGTAATTAAGTGCTGCTAATTATAAAACTTCTAGTAAATACTTTTCGGCTTAAATATTTCATTACGAATTTAAATATTTTTTAAACTGAATTATTTTTTTTAGTTTGTATACGTGGGAAGAAGAATCTTTCTTTAGAAATGGAGGGCGGGGGTCTTAACGGACTAAGAACTAAGTACTAAATATCTTGGGAGTACGATAGTCCTAAATCAATTTCAGAATCATTTCAAATACACACAGTAACTTCCTTACACGTTTTAATTATTATATAATATTATTTTTTAAGAAAAATGCTTTGACAGATAAATGCATGTTTCATAATAAGAAAAATGTGCCTCATTGATCAGTAATATAGCTTCTACAGACAAGGCTAAAAGTTATCTACAAAGCATTTCAAAAATTATGAACCATTTCGTTCTAAAGCATCCTCAATAGTAGTACCGAAGTTCAAGTCTTGCACACGTGTATCTCTTGTTGATTTTCAGTCCAGTGCCGGTATGATGATGCTGTATTAAGTTGCCAGTTTCTGCTGTGTTTACACGTGTTAGTGATCGTACAAAATGCTTCAAAGGATTTCCGATCCCGCCGACTGTGAAGTGCATATGTAAACCATTTCTGAACGGAAGGAATGTTAAGCCAAGTTTGAAATTCATCATCAACTAGTAGATATTATGATGAAAATGTAATGAGTGATGGAATGGTGAGCAAGTGGGTTCGACAATTCAACATTGGGGTGCAACGTAGCAGGCCTCCTTGTTATGCCCCCTGGGTAATGTTTAATCAGCTATAGCGACTGCAGCTCTTTTGAGGAAATGAAATGGCGGACCTTTTAGTAAAAAGAGGCATGGATATTCTCCAAAGATCCACTAGTCTTGTCTCTTCACTCAGCAAAACTGGAAATCAATCGGATTTTTAAAAAAAATGCTTTCGAGATGCCGCTATCAGTGCTGCCAAAAATAAATCATGGAGGGTGCTAATAAAACAACTTAACTGTGTCTGGGACATTCATTGTGCTGCTGCTGTGTGTGGCTGAGTATAGATTATAGAGTTGACAGGGCTGCCTTTGTGCTCATTTGTATCGTTTTAGTCTGACTGACTGCCTCTTTTGGGTTTTGTGTGCTTCTGAACAATCATAGACGCTTCTCGTCTAGACGTGTGCTCTGAACTTAAGAGTTTGGACTGTAATGTGAAGAAATATTGGAGAGTTTGTTGCCTAATGACATGATGATCAATGACCTGGCATCTGAAAATAAAATAAACAATTCAACATTGGGTGTACCAATGTTTATGACGAAGCATGCTGGCTGGCCTCCTCTAGTCATTGATGGTTTGGCTGAAAAAGTGAATGAGAAAACTCGTGAAAATAGACGGTTAACAATCAGACTTCTTTGTGAGGAGTTTCCACAAATTTCAACTCTCTTTACTGGCGGCCTCTTTCTTTGAAGAAGATATACACAAGTTGGTTTCCCAACATGGCAAATCTCTGAATAATGGTATAACTAAGTAGAAAAATAATTTCCGGTATGTCCTTTCATGTTCAAAAAAAATTATTAGAAAAAAGATTTTTTATAAGCGAGTTTTTCCAAAACGGTAACTAGTTTCCAGACACGCTTCGTAAAAGTAATCAAGCTACCTCATTTAAAAAAAAAAAACAATTACAATTATTAATAAAAATTTTTAAAAAAATATTAAGCTTTATAATTACAATTTAGGTCTGTAAAGGAAAGAGTTTTGGACTAAACTTTTCCACAAATTCGTAATAACAAAATGGTTTGAGCTGTATGTAATTCTAAAATATATTTAAAATAAGAAAAATGAAAATGATCTAAAATTAAATCTACATTTGTCATTAACCCTCTAAGCGGTCTACACGTAAAATCCTGCCATTCTAAATATATGCTTTTCTGCCTTCATGTAAGATTCTCATAAATGGTTGAGCGGTATTTTTAAAAATACGCTTAAAATACGCAAAAACCGCTTTTGAGAATCTTATTTGAAGACAAACAAATACGTGCGGTGCATTTTCGAAGCATTTCTAGAACGGCAGGATTTTACGAGCAGACCGCTTGGAGGGTTAATGGATAAAATATATATATACAAAAAAGATTTCTGGTAAATCAAAGGTTAATGTTTCAATTAGCTGACCTATATACAAAAGATGTATATATTTTTACGTTTATAGTAATGTATATTTTTTAAAATATCATTGAATTATCCATTATTTGAATGCCCAGACAGTCCTTGAGATTAATCAATACGAAGATATTGGTTATTTTCAATGCATTAATGACCATTCATGATATCTTAACAGCTATGTATGATAAAGGACCGGCTCAGAAGTAAATCTTTCAAATTATTATAAAAATTCTCTGGACAATGTACAGCATCACTTATGATTTATTATTATGCATCTTCAAATTTATTTTCCTGTGTTCACTGTCTTGTGCTTTCTTACACATACAATGGGTTTTGATGGGGGAAAAATGATTCTACAGGTAGAGATGGCTCTTTGTCCAATTTGAAAAAGGGAGCCCTTTTCTTTATTACACTTTTTATTATTTTTTTAATGTATCATGTGATCTCTTTATTTGACTTCTTTTTTTTCTCGGACTCTAGCTTAGAAAGAACGAATGTTCTTTTTTTCAGTTAACAATGGAGAGAAAGAACTTGGAAAGCTTTCTGAATAGAATCCATGTTTATTCGATTTCAAGAGTGTAAACTAAGAGCGTTCTTCCAAAGTGAATGTAATGAATAATTGAGATTTGATTTTAAATTCCAAAGGTTACTATTTGAATAGGTAAACTCAATCTCGTAAGTAAAAATTGAAGTTTTTGTTGTGTTCTAAAAGGAAGGGAAATGATTTCAAAAGGAATCTCTGGGTGAGTAAAGGAATATGAAAAAATTTATTTAGTAACTGATTCCAAACATATAATAGGGAGAAAATACAATAATTTCATTGTTTTTGTTGAAAGGAAAAATTCATTTCTTAAAAATATGATTGTTGCTAAGAATTTATACCGAAAAACTTACTTTCTAAAAAGGCACTTAAACTTTCTATTTTGGGAACATAAAATTTCATTTAGTCTTGGAATCAATTTGTAATATGGGCATTCGTGTGTTATTCAAACAGGAAATTTGGGGAAAAAATAAATCTTAAGATTCAGTTGTTTCTGATATAATGGGAATATATATTGTGACCCATTCAAAATATAATTACTATTGAATGAGAGGACTTAGTAAGTCACAATCTAAAGCAATACGAAGGCTATTGGTAACAGACCTTGTAATTTTGAGCCATGGCCAATTGACAAGAATGACATCTCAGCTGTACCTTGCTCTCTTAACTTCCTCACCAGAACAACGTGAGAATTCTAACTAATCATAGACATAACCTGAACTGTCCCCACTACACGGAAAGTCTTCAGGGACACCAGGATTTGAAACCATGACTTGACAACGCATCACAACTTCTACTAGAACTGGACCACTAAGATACCGTGGCTGCATATATTGCTTAAAATTTAGGGTTTGTAAAACTCATTGGTCGAATTTAATTCAAATTTAACTTATTTTGTTTTAGATATAACAAATAAAGCTAAACAATTTTATCCAAGAGAACGATTGAGATTAAGCAACCAAAATTCCTAAATTAAGAAACTTATGTGACAAATAAACATTTTTTGTTTTGACTATACAATTCTCTTATTTTTATTTTAAGAGAAATTATTCAGGGGCTACATATTTGACTTGATGATCTAAAGGTTACGGTCTTAATATAAATTCATGAGAGGTTATTAAGATATGAGTCCTTTTATCATATTTCATCTTTAAAATCTAGGAACATTTAACACAAATACACAAATTTTTTGCATTTAAATATAAAACTAAAGTAGGTTTAGTTTTTTTTTTTTTATTATTTTAAATGAAAGAATCTTTATCAAATGTAAAATAATCTGAGTTGAATATGCCTCATATAATACTATACAGTGAGAACTTGATAGCAGTATCGAATTATTTTCGGAAGTTGGAAAATTAAAATTAGAACAATGTAATTTTTATTTGTAAATTTAGCAAAGTGAATAGTGTTGTTTGTTTGTCACTGGTATTGTAAGTCCATTATTAGGTGTTCGACTCCAACACAAGTCGATGAATTTTCTTGATGCAAAAAATCAGCATTGTCCCTTTCGCATAATTATGTGGCATGCAAATGATCCCTTCAGTGCCTGTTTGATTTTAGCACAATTTGCAAAATTTAATTCCTTGTTCGGTTTCGCATCGTCAGAGCTCAGATGTCTTCCTCTAGGTAGAAAACTGAGTGCCATACTTACTTGCGGCGTTTGCTATACCATTTATATGGAGCCTTTCTAAAAAGAAATTAAAGCTCCCGGGGAATTCCCTAGGTCTGCATTGGTAAAACACCAATCTAAATCCCAATATAAATTTAAAAAATGTAAATAAATCAAATTGCAGACACTTTTGGTTAAGTAATTACAAAAATCTGTTTGTTTTTTCATGGATATTTGAAAAGAAAAATTCACATATCAATCAATTATGTTGGAATTCATTAAATATATACGTATACATTGAAGTTGAATATTTTTGTATGAGTTTTAGTTTGATCGTCTATGCCTTTTGTTCTTTATATTTCCTAGCAATTTAGTCAAATTTTAAAATAGCTATTTTAGAAGAAATTTATCATATAAATAAAATTGTATTTTATTATGAAAGCATTTTAAAGACTTTATACATTGTACGTAATGTATATAATTTACAGATGAAACAAAAAATGTGCTCTTAATTTTTAATTTCGTATGCATCTTAATGTAACTTCAAATAATTGAAATATTTCTTTCTTTTTTTTTCTTTTTTTTTTGAGTATCTTAAGAAATATATATATATTTATATATATTTCTCTTAAGACGTTAATAGAATCAGAGATCATATCATGGCCTTAACTAAAACATTACAAATTGAAACTGCTGGGTAACTAGGGTCCTTTACAAGGGATGATGCATAATAATCTACTGAAACTGCCTTAAGGTACTAACAATTAACCTTAGTGGACATGAGAATAAGGTAATTATTGCTAGCAGTTCTCAACGTCAACTGAATATGGCTTGACAGATCTGTATTAAACGTGTAATAATGGTATATATTGACATATGGCTGGAATATGAAAAAAAAACGAAAAATGATTTCGTTTTGTATGTGCGCGTGAGGAAGAAAGTTATATTCAACTAATACGTGTTTTAAGATCTATCAATCATGCTCGTTTTATAAATCTAACTATACCGATTCTACACCTTTAATTCGCATTTTTCCTTATAGATCAATCAATCTGATGAGAACGTGAAATGCAAAAACCGTCAAATGGTGGCAATAACATGTCACAAAAAAAGACCAAGTTAAATTAAAATAAAACACTTAATATAAAAAAGTCAATTTCTATTTTGAATGGTTGAAAAGAAAGTATTTCATTAACGATTGAAAATTTAACCAAAATATACATATATATATATATAGTATAAATTTTCTGCTAATGAGAGATGGACAGAGAAATCAAATAAAACCGAAAAAAAATTAAGGTTGTAAGAAACCAGACATGGAAGGATATATGAGAATTTAACATTATAATAGGGATAAGAATATAAAAAAATTGATGCTACAGTATTATAAAAGTTACCGTCGCTGTTGTCACTGGGCATATGGCTCACAGAGCGAGCCCTTATCCCATATCGTAGCATATTAATGGTGCATGTGGTAGTAGCGTCCTTGCTGAGAGGGAACAATCTGATTGGTTGAAAGAGCGAGGAAAGAAGGCGTGGTTAACTGGTGCCTGGAGTTGTGAGCAGAATGGTGGTGAGAAGTGGAAAAATTTCATCCTTGAGTGGCTCAGAGCCTGGTTTTTGATTGGGGTGAGTGAATTGGCATTGGATCGGCTGCCCTGAAGTTTATGAGAGGAATACAGCATGGGGAAGTTGCCTGTGTGGGAGCTATATACAAACTAAATAATTAAGTTAAATAAATGAAATTTAGCAGTTCATTTCCCAAAAAAGGCAAATGAAAGAATTTGATGTTAAGGTGGGTTATAAATTATAAAAGTTGCTGACTTAGACTAACTTATATATAAAATAATTTATATAAAAGTGGGGTTGAACATGTTTTGTTGCCAGCTAACCTTTTCCCTTTATGTTAATAACACTGAGCAAAGAACTATTGAAAATAATGGATTAAATATCTAAATTCTTTACAAGTTAAGGTAACTTTCCTAAAATATGCATTCAAAAATGCAGAGCCCGTGCTAAATCTGAGTACAATAAATAAGTTATTGCCAGATTCTAAGCCCAAATGAAAATTCAAAACATGGGAATAGCTGAATTGTAACACTTAACAAAAGTAAGAAAAGAATAAAAATAAAATAAAATTTAAAAGAGAGTATACAAACTATCATAACTTTAGTGTGAAACTAGAGTTATATACGAATTAAAAAATAATAATTAATTTTATCTATTTTTTCTTATAGAGGTAACTATATCAAGTAAAAATGATACATTTATAAAAATAAAATATTATTATTTTAAGGAATTTTAATCCTCACTATTTAGAATTTCTTTATCGAAATAACTATTAATAAAATTAATAGGGTATTTCTGAACTACGCAATATTTAGTAAAAGTTTTAGTTTTTTATTTTTCTGATTTTTTTGAAACTAGAAATTTATTGCGTTGTATATAGTTAATATCACTATTTCTGAATATAGAAACATGTACATTACTCTTCCAATTAGGAACTTTTATAATATTGAAATTATATCATTAATATTATTTCTTATCATTAATATTAGTAACTATAACATTATCTTTTAATTTGATATGTATATCAAGAAAACTTGAAATAAATAAATATATATATATATATATGTGCGTGTGTGTGAAAGAAATTTATATAATATATCAAAAACAAGAAATAATAAATAATGAACATAACACGAAATAACGTAATAAAAAATAAAAGCAAAACATGAAGATCGAATTTATAGAAAAATACAAATAAGGGACTACAAAATAAACCTAGCGAGTCAGAAACCAATTTCGGACTTAGGACCGAATAAGTGGGATTAAACTAGTTTGAAGGCGTCAGCCTTCCCCCTTTGCAAAGCGGTAGGAAAACCAAATAAAATAAACAAGAAATTAAAGTATATAAAAACTCACAGAAAGTATGATAAAAACACTGGCTACTATTTTGCAACAAATTCTCTCAAAATCTTAAAGCAGAAAAATCCTAAAACTATTACGTAAGAAAAGAATTTTTCAAAAAAAGACTTAACAGAATTTTTTACTCACAGAGCTTTTTCCAAGAGAACCAAGAGTCTTGAAATTAATGGAAAGCAATTATTCACAGAGTTAAAAAAAACCTGAATATACATAAACGCATTTATATATATATATATATATATTTACCCCACTTTCATATAAATTAGTTTATACATATGAGCGGTCCTAAGTCAGCAATGTTCATAATACTGTAGCATCCATTTTTTTAAACTCTGTTATATTTTTAATTTCTCATATATCCTTCAATGACTGGTTATCTTGCAATTTCAATTTTTTCTTTCAGTTTTCTGATTGGATATTCATTTCTCTAAGGCAGAGAATTCTTACTATATATATATAGGGAGAGAGTGAACTAATAGCAGGATTTGAAAAAAGACCATGATTTGTTTGCAGCGTTGTAACAACGCACGCCTGGTTTGGCTAGTTTGGCTGAAAAATCGGTTTTCGATGCAACTTTTATGATTGTTTTAACAGTTACATTGTTATGACAATGGAAACGAATCTAAGTTGGCATTGAAAACAAGTAAATAATTTAATTAATTAACCTGTAATTAATGAATTAATAATTGAAAACATTGTATTGTCAAGTGTCTTGCACTCCAAGTTTTAAAAAATATATTCGATCTTGATTGGATGAATAAAAAGTATTTTATTAACGATTGAAAATTTGAACAATAAATATAAATAAATAAATATATATAGAAAGTGAGTGTGTGTGAGCTAATAGTAGGAATGGAAAAAACACAGGGGTTATTAGAGAACAAAGTAAAGTGCAGCACCAGTTGTTACCTTTCTTTTAACTCGGCACTTCTAGATACAGTATTTAAGGGGTCATAGGACTCTTAACTTCATCGAGGAATGCAAGAAAAACATTCTTTTTCGAATCCGTATAATTTTCTATAAAAACAATATGGAAGCCTGAAACTTTCTCCACTTCATAATCATACTTATATACATATTTAATCAAAATTTAAGATTGTTTTTTAAAAAAATTTTAAAAATTATAAGGAATTTTAAATTGACAACTTTTTAGAAATTTCAAAACTAGTATGTTACTGCGCGTAAAAATCTGAAGTTAAAATTGACCAAACTTAACAAAATTAGTTTTAAATTGTGGGAAAACTGCTGAGTCCTGAAGTTATACAATTTTTTTAGTTTTTTAAGTAATTAATATTTTTAAAATTTAAAAATAATTTTTTTAAAAAATTTTGAAAAATTTTTATTTTAGTAAACATGAAATTTTTTTCAGCTATATGTTTAAAATTAAGTGTATAAGTATTAGAACAGCTTAATATGAGATTGAAAAAGAAATTTTATAAGAATAGGACAAGTAGTTTCTTTAAATTTATACGCGCAAGTTTAAATTTTTTATGTTTTGAAAAAAATGAGTTTAAAGTTGCAAAAGGAAAAAATATAATCATTAATAATTTTTTTTAAAAATAGTAGTATACAAATTCATAGAACAATTTTTTTTTAAGTTGTCCATAAAATTTCTAATAAAAAGGACAAGGAATTTTACAGAAATTCCCATGGAATCTCAATTTGTAAGTTGCATGACAAATAAGTTAAAAGTTAAATAGTGATCAAAAACACTTAGATAAGTAACTTTTAGAAATTTCCCAAAAAGAACCACATAGATACATACTTTTAAGTTGTATATGGAATTCTACATAAATAGGAAGAGTAGTTTCTAAGAAATAAGATGTCGAAGCTTAATTTTCAAGTTCTGAAAAAAAAATTACTTAAAAGATAAACAGTGGCAAAAGACAATAATGTCAGTAATTTGTTTAAAAAAAATGTTTATAAATTGTATAGAAATGTATTTTAAAGATGAAAAATGAAATTTAAAAATAAATAGAATAAGTATATTTTAAGAAATTAGGTGTGCAAGCTTAATTTAAATTTTACTCTAGTTTTTGCAAAAAAATGAATGAAAAGTTGAAATATGGAAAAAACAATTAAGTCAGTAATTTATTTGAAAAAATAAATATAAATCATATAAAAATGTATTTGAAAAATTTACATGTAATTTCAAATAAATAAAACAGGTAGGTTTTAAATGGGAAAGTTTAATTTTATGAAAAATAAGTCGTGAATTAAAAACATGACAAAAATAATATGGGTTACCTTATTTATACTAGTATGCTCCGGGATCATATGCACACCCCTCAGACAACTTAAATTTCATTTTTTTTGGCCAGTTTCAGCCTTTTGTTTTTCGTGATTCCAAGGAGGTTGCCGTTACGCGCTTAAAAGCTATCGATAAGCTGCTTTTATCAGAATTTTTAGCAGTAATAACGTTATTTTGTTATATTTCAAACCCATTGCATTTATTATATTAATTTGGCTCTTATGCCCATCATTGTATTCACATACAGCTAAAAACGCAGCTATTCTTGTAATGGTAATGCGGGATCCAATAGTTTTTGGTTTATAGTTCCAGATTAATGAATTCAAAGATTCATTGGGTTTTGATTTTTACCCCAAGACACCTTCGTAACAGTTTTAAATGCGACAAATCTTTGAAAATGGGTTTTATTGCTTCAGAAACTGCTTCCGGGAAATTATTTTTGTGTTTAAAACCCGGCACTTTATTGTTTTGGACACAAACATTATATTTACACCAACTATTGCTGCCTTTTGGGGAAAACCAGTGTTTGGGTTGCTTCGTCAATACTAGCTTTTATGAGCCCATACAGCCCAGATAGCCTGCCTCATTTTGTGTACATTTTGGTATTACTAATGAATTGATTCCCATAAAAAAGCTGTTAACCTAATGACAACATCTGTGAGGCGGCCTTTCCCACCAATTGTTTTACCAAACGGACAATTTTTTCTTGCCAAGAGATGATTTTAACTTTCTCAAGCGACTACCCATTCGCTTTTTAACGTGGCCAACACACCCCTATTTTTTTAATTTTTATATTGTCACCATAAGGTTTTTCTCCACAAGAGAATATATGTCTTTGTATCTCCATCTCCTTTTATACTGTTTATATATGAGCCCATGTTTCTTTTCAGAACGGAAAAAAAAATTTATTCATCCCACTCACTTCCATTTGTCCAGCAGACCCATTATGATTTTTTGCAGAAGGGCTGGTGTTTCGCTGAAAAACACTGTATTTGGGTCCAAACTTTGACCTTTAAAAAGAGTCGCACACCTTACATAAGGATGACATAACCTCGATATCGAGCACCTTTCCACACTTGCTCCAATTAACGTGCACACACCAAAACAAGGATGTATGTCCACGAGTTTTCCATGTGCCATCCCCACTGACAGCAATGCAGTTACGTGTTCCATCGAGAATTTTTTCTTTTAAAGCAGCATCACTCATCGACGCATTTGCCAAAGTCTCACAAACATCGCAATTTTATATTGATACTGTCATATGCCTTTTTAGATACAGGTTTTGGCAATGACATAATAGTACAAAATGTACTTAACGCCGATAAACCTTGGCCTATACATCTCATGGCTAAACAGATCTTCTTTTTTATTTCTGAATGTTCTTTTTTCTCCAATGAGCCTCACATGAATTCAGTTTTTTTCATTTTGCAATTTGAGCACATTAATAAAAAGATGATGAAAGTCCTACATTAGATTTTCGTTTATTTTATTTTGCCATGGCATTCCAAACAACAAACATATTTTTCTAATTGGCCGAGATAAAGACTTTATATCTATCAGCCGATAACCTTTTAAAATGCTTTTGAAATATTAGGGTTCACACGAATCTAAAAGATATTTTTCACTGGCAACTTCCTATAGGAGGCACTATCGTTTGGCTTCCTTACAAAATTTGTTTTTTCTTCTTACTTTCACCAGATATTGTTCTTCAGAAACTTATTACCTTGAAACCTTCTTTTTCGGTCTTTGACGACAACGCTTTTTCTCACAATTTTCCATTTTGCGAAAGATCACACAAAAGTTGAAATCGGCAGAAAAATCTAACAGCTTTGGAGTAAACAGTACTGCAAAATAGAGAGTTGAGTTGCAGCTATGCTACCTGTTTCAAAAGTAAGAATTAAATTACCTATTTTAAAAAGTAAAAAAATTTAAATGTGGCTCTTCTAAAAGCTAAGTTTGATACCGTCAAACAGCCGTTAAAAAAATGGGCGTGGCAGTTTTGTTTACCCTGGATGCTTCAGTTTTTTATTAATAACTCAAGAAGTTTTGATCGTATCATTAAAATTTTGGTTGCAAAACATTTAGAAAAGATAGGGCTATAACATATATTTTTTTCAAAAAATCGAAATTTTAGAAGTTTAAGGTCCTGAGACACGTTAATACATGTAGTACAACAGTATTTTAGAATAAAGAAATTCTCTTCACTGTGTTATGATGAGGAAGAATCAAATGATGAAGAGTATATAAGCAAGTATGATCCCCCTACTGAATTCGATCCAGATTTAGAAGAGGGAGACACAGTTGGAAGTAAATATTTTATATGTAGAGGCACAAAAACATTTGGGAAGAGTGTAATTTTAAAGTAGAGGACTGGTATACACCTTATCTACTTTCAGACGAACTTTTGAAAAAAAATAAATATTTTTGAAACAGTAAGAGAAAATAATAAAGAAATTCCAAAATTTTTTAACTTAAAGAATAAAGAAGTTTACTGATATATGTTTAGTTTTAAAAATATACAGATTTAAAAAAAAATTATGTTCCAGTGAAAACATCGCGCTTGCTCACAACGAGATTAAAGGAGTGTATAAGCAATGTACTGTGAATACCCTTATAAAAAGAACAGAAAAACTAAATTTACGTGTGAAAAATGTAATAAACATATTGTATTTCCTCTACTTTTCTTCTTTTTTAACTTTTGTATACAATTCTTACGATAAAAACAGAATGTGAACACCCTTTTTTATGAGATACCCTGCACGAGAAATTTTGGTTGTTTTTTTCGAGCGAGTGATGCCGGGTTAATCATGAGGTTCATCATAATGTTGTTGGAAAGATTAGTTTAATTCATTTTATAGCTAAAATAAGAAAATTCAAATGGTAATCAGTTTTTTTTTTAATCCAGAAAACTTGTGTGAAAAACATTTATGTTGCGACGTTTGAGAAAATTAATGGTAGCATGATAGTTATGAAATTAAATATTTGGTTTATTTAAGCCACAATTATTAATTACAGTATATACATTACATTGATATTATTAATAATGTTGGTTATTTCAGTAAGGTTCACAATATGACATTTGAAATGGAGGACACCACAGCCACTGTCTACGGTGTTTTTCAACGAACTTTCCTTTTTGCTCTCTCCCGGCTGGGGCGATGTGTTTCTGACACCTCGAATTACATCTTGCTCGTGGGCGGAGTGGGGTTTCCTCACGGTCTAATGTTGCTGAAATGACGACAGAAGATTATTTTGGGTTGCATTATTTAGGATTGTATGTGTTCATAGGAACATTGTTATCCAATCCACAAGAAGAAGCCGCTTTTTCAGCTGTATGACGCGAAAACGTCACAACGTTAATGAATTTTAGTTCTACCATTGAATCATTTTTATTTTGTATATATCTCTAATAAAAGAGTATAAAAATATTTTTATATAACACATTTTATTTTGATGAAAATCACAGGTTCATCGACATATGTTAATAAGCATATTTAATTTCATAAATAAGATAAATATAGAAATATATCTAAGTTATTTATTACAATATCTTAATGTAAAATATTAAATATAAGTCTTAGGATTTTTTCACAGGAATAACCCGGTCTCCTTTTTTTAATTATTACCAAGTATTTCATGTTAAATTAAATTTGAAATCTTTAATAGTTAATTAAAAAAAATCAGAATGTGGTAAAAAAAAACAACTTTTTTTCGAATTCCATAACAAAATTTCGAAATAATTAGATATCGTCATTCCATTAGCAATTTTTTTCCCGATAACAGTAGGAGATTCTATGTGGGAACAGATAACCCCAAAAAGATGCTCGCATCTTTCAACTTCAGATTAAATCTTAATTAATCATTTGAACGATTTTTTAATGTTTCTTATTTGCATTTACTCTGGGAAGAGGATCACGTAACTATTCAATGTGTGCATTCTTTAAATGATTAAATTAACTCCGCTTTCACCGAAAATTTAGCTTTCAACAACTAAACGAAAAATAGGCAATCTTAATTAAGAGTATCTGACTCATTTGTTTGCTCTGTTACTTTTGATTAAAGGAAACCGAAATTTGATTAACTTCGCTTATATAATTTAAAAGATCTTAATAGCTATTTTCAAGCATTATACTAGATACTACCATACCATTTAATTTTATTCAAAAATAATCCAATTGACGCATATTGTATTTCTTGAGCAAACAATGAAATTATTTTTATGATGCAGATAGGTTTTATGTGGTAGAAGAACAAAAGTTGTATTTTAGGTCCAAAAACCCACATGAATGCATCTTTAGTTTTTATTTAATTTATAAATTGTTAAGTTACAATGAATTTTTCTCATCTTCTCAAGTCATTATTTATGTCATGTAATTCACAAAAGCAGATCTACAATTTAGTAATATAAAAAGCATTTTTTTGCTATTTAATGCAATTTGGCTCGCAAATAAATAAAATAAAGGAAAAAGGCCTTTTTTTGTAAGTATAACAATAATTAAATAATTTTTAAAGAAGTACTATAAATATATAAAAACAATGAAAATATTATACATTATATAATAAAACTGTAATATTTTTTCCGATTAAAAGGTCAAAAAAAAAATTTTAAACTTACAAGGGGAGAGAACGAGTAATAAAATTCTTTTGGGATCGAGGGAAATGAGCCTTTTTTTATTTAATTTTAAATGAATTCCCCGAATCCAGGGGATAGTTCCCAAATTCATGCTTAGCTTAAAACCCCCTAACCTCCCCATAGTAAAAACGTTTTACCAACCAGGCTACAGACTCGTTGAAAGAAAATTAAAAGTTAATTGTATAAAACAAGCGTAAATTTTCGAAGGTTTTTTCCCCAATTTGACCCCCCTTTTTGGGGTTTTGGGGTTTTTAACCCCCCAAACAATACTACTAACCTTTCCCCCCAAATAATTTTCCCTTTTTCCCTCCATTTGTTAGTTATAATTAATACCTTACATTTACAGAAAATTATTATAATTTTATTCTGTTGAGATCAAGAAAAAAGAAAAGAATATAGTACTTATTTAAATTTTCAAATGCGTTTATATTTCGGGTTGTAAAAATGGACAATTAATTTTATATTTTCCTTAAAGACTGTTTTTAGGGTTTTCTATGGTATAATTTTTATCAATAAGTGGTATAAATTAAGAAAGGTTTGATCAAGCTTTTACTACCTTACTTTGGACGATTTTATTATTTACTTTTATTTAGAAATTCAGTGTACGCTTATTTCTTGAAAATTATGAAAATATCAAAAAAAAACAAATAAATTGCATAGTTTAGTTTATAGTACAGGCTGACATTCTAAGAAGTCTAGAATGTAATACAATAGCAAAACTATAGATAGGGGTTGCAAGAAATATTAATAGAATTTGAGCCGCTTGTAACAAACAGTAAAAAATAAAATTATCATATCTGATGCATGATATTTAATGTATTTCAAGGGATATAAAGTTGTATAATTATTTTACTTGTGACAAAAAATCCTCTACTTTATTTCCTACAAATTATTTAACATCACGTTTGCTGAATGAAGTTACTTTTTTTTTAACAGCTTGTATTTAAACAATTGAAAATAGTAAAAGACTCAACAGAGAACACACATAAATTTAATGAATGGAAATTTAACGACATGTTGTGACAATACCATAACTAATTCAGGTATAACCAGTATTATAAATTAAATCTTTCTATTGCATGCATATTTTGCATACGTGTTTCAAACTTTATTTTACATAATAGAGCTTTTAGATCTTTTAAATTTTATTCACTCATTTTATTTTATTTTATTTTTCCATATTCATTGTTTTTTTAGTGAATTGAAATTCACTTTTCTAATTCAAAAAAATTCATATGTATTATATTTTATACTTTAGTTAAATTGATTATTTTTCTTCAAAAGCAAGAATATATTTGTTTAAATTGTAAAACTGAAAAAGAGGTTTAAAATAAAAATTTAAATAAAAATAGCTTTTGAATCTCCAAAGAAATATCTTTCCTAATTTGATTTTGTTTTTAAAATTTTTTCTTATTCACAGATGAAAATATAAATATATAATAAAGTTAGATCAATCTTCTTTGAGAAATATCACAGTAAAGATCACATGCGAGCGCAAATTCCCTGTAGTCAGACCAGCAAACTTTGATTACATATGGCATTTACAAAGTACTAGTTCCAACAATGTCCCTTTAGAATAAATATCTTTTAAAAGGGAGAGAAGATTTTCTGTAGCTGTATACGTATTTGGAACTCAGTAGTAACAAGATTTTGAAGCTAAGCCTATTTCGAATTCTAAATGATATGAATACTTACCGGCTTTTGCAAGGCTTTATTTACATGTATTAATAATACAGGTACACTCTTAAGAGCTACAAATACTCTTTCAGTCTTCACTGAATACAGATTAATGCGTAATGCATTTCAGTTTGAATTAAATTATGAAATATGATGCACTTATTTTAAAGATAAAAAGTTTCAGATTGCCATAGAGTTACATAAAACTAAGAATTTCGAAGATTTGTAATGAATTGTTAATAATAGGTCTATAAAATACTGAAATAATAGGTCAGTAAATTAATAAAGAATGTAGAATAGAATGCATTTTGTTAACTGTTGACAGTATTAAATTAAAAATAAACGTTTATAGAAAATCTTAAGACATAAAAAATGAAATTTTAGAATTTTTACCATTTTAACAGTCTTCATTTTTCCATTTCGACTCAATCCTTTTGTAATTGCTATTGCAAAATAATATTCGTTAGAATTATTTTTCATTTACACTTATTGAAGATTTTAAAGTTAAAAAAAAATTACGTGCAATAAGCATGCAAACAATTTTATATACATTCTTAAATTTAGCAATTAATATTTAGAACACATTTTCAGCTAGAATCTTTTGCTGCATATTTCCTTTTCAAAAAAGCTCTAGAAATTTTCATTCCCTTAAATTTTACCTGCACTATTGCAGATTACTTATAAAAAATTATTTAAAAATTTTTTTTTTTTTAAAAAAAAAGACAATAGTATTTATACGAGAAAATAAGTTTTTTTTTATATAAATATAAAAGTATTACAAAGTTACAGTTTAAAAATTATCGAATTTATTTACCGATGCTCAGAGAAATTCAATGTTTTAAAAGTATTTTTCTTAGTGTATGCAAATTGCTTATCGTTCGCTTTATTATTCAACATAGTATCTATAGGAATCTATACATCACCTATATTTACCTATTTATACAGATATTATTTATACATTACCGCAGTGCTTCTCAAACTTTCAATACTTGCGCCCAATTTCAGTCATAATTTTCTTCGCGCCCCTCCCCTCTAAACAATAACATGTATTGAATTTAATAATAATGTGTTTGACATAAATCTGCAGTATGAGTTTAGTTACAAGCCGTACACTTATCAAGATAAAAATGAAAATATTATATAGTTTTATGTATGACAAGCCCATGAGGTCACTGAAAATTGTTAAACTTGTTCTCAACTTGGTATTGCTAAATAATTATCAAATACAGTGTGCAGTACTGATACATTTACGAATATATTATATCATTGTAAAGGCGTATTTTATTTTTTATTATGTCAGAATGTATTTTGTTTTGCTTCCTTTCAGTAAATTAACAAAATTTAAAAATAATGTTTTATTTTCGACTTTTCGATATGCCCACGCCCCCCTCGTAGGGTTATCAGGCACCCTAGGGGGTCGCACCCCACAGTTTGAGAAACACTGCTTTACCGAATATATAAATAGGATTCGAGATTAAACATTACATTAGATTTAAAAAAATTGAACTTTTTTTATTAATTATCTTACATTTTTTACGATCTTTTGCAATAAAAATAGATATAATAAATGCTCTTTTATTTTTGGAAAATTTTAAATCCAAGTAAACTTCAGGATATTTTTTTGTTGTTTGTTTTGTTTTATTTTGCTTAAGAAAAGGATTTTTAGTTAAATTAAAAGTTAATATTAAAAGTTATTGAGGTATAAATAGTTTAAATTTTGCCTCCATATTACCGATAAAATAAAAAATAAACACATTTTAAATTTTTAAAAAAATTTTTAGTGAAAAAAATTTGAATAATTCAGATGAAAAGTGTTTTTTAAATTTTTCTACATAATATTTTTAAAAAGCTGTATTCGTTTAAAATGAAAAACAAAATAATCCTGAAAGAAACTTAATCTAGAGCAGTGTTCCTCAACCCCCGGTCCGTGGGTCAAATGGTGCCGTGCCGCCCAAAGAACATTAAACTATTGCCATTGTATTTTAAGTGCTGCACTTCTCTCGGATTTGCGCAACTTTCCACAGGAATTACTTTATATTCCACGTTAATGCCTTTTATTCATTTTTAGTGCAACTATATTTTATTCTGAAGGCATATTTAAATGTAACTAAATTAAAATTGTTAAATGAAAACAATCTTTAAATATAACAATAAACGTGTCCCACCCTCAGCGGGCCGTGGTAAAATTATCAAACGTTGACCGGTCCGAGGCGATAAAAAGGTTGAGGAGCACTGATCTAGAAAAACAACTATGGCAATGGCCAATCTATTATTTTTAATTTTGTAATTAAGTAAAATACGTATTCCACATCAACAAGGAAACTGTAAAAAAGAGAAAGCAAACTTTTCTTCTACAATGTGTTTGATCTAAATGAAGAGTTAATTACTTGAACAAAGAAATAAGCTGAACAGTGTATATTTAAGGTAAATAAAAATATAAATAATGCGACAGAAAAACAAGTTATCAGGTGTGAATAACAGGTGCCTCACCCTAATAAGAAAAAATGAATTTTAAATTCAAACATAATAATAAGCAGAATAGTTTTTGTGATGTATTGAAAAAAGGTTTTTTGAAATAAAACTAATTTCGCTGTTGGAATAAACTTAATTTAAGTGAAGCAATAATTACATCGTTTTAGTATATTTTATTTAAGCATTATTTAATTAATTGGTATAGTGATAAGCGTCATTTCCCTAATTGCTACAAAAAAAATTGAAATTCCTAACAAAATTTTTACAATTTTTATAAATATTTTTTTAATAGAGATACATATAGAAATAAGAGATTTATATTTAGAGTTTCTTAATAAAAGGGAAAATAACAATTTGCTTCGAAAACTCAACTTTTATTTGAGATTTCGACTTTACAATTACTTTTCACAACCATGTAAAATTAATGAACATAAAAATCTACTATTACAAATTTTTAAAATTCTACGAAAGTTTCAAACAAATTTACAAAAAAAAGGGGAAAAATAGCTCATTTATTGGCTAAAGATTGTCACATTCTGCAAAAAGTTAGTTCTAGATCCATGTTTTTAGTTAGATTTTAAACTTTTATTACAGCTTACCAGATATATTAAGTATAATGTAACAATAAAACAAAAGTAACTGATTCTAAATGAGTGATTTAGGTGAAATTCATCCAAGTTTGCATTTAACACAAAAAACTGTAAAAAATCAATAGTTTTAAATTTCTTTAGATTTTTAAAAGTTCAAATTGAATCAGAATGTTGCTAATACAGTCAGAATCAATTACATTACAAGCTTTTTTACTCTAATTATAGAATAATAAACAAAACAAGATTGTCTTTCCACAAAAATATGTAATGCAGTTATGAAAAATAGTAATAGTTTAATTGAACGCCTTATTTACCTTGTAGAGTCATTAAGTGCAAGGAAAGTAAAATTAAGTTGTCAATAAAGCCAGCAAGGACTATTCCATATATTGTCTACTTGTATTTTTGAACATTTGTTTAAATTCCTTTTGAATTACAAATGTTTTTCTACACACAAATATCATATTATTACTCACCTCTCAGTTTAAAAATGTAATTATTTGTCAGACTAGTGAAAGCTAGTTTTAGAGAATTCAAAATATAATTTTTTGCTCCTGAATGTTACATTAAAGCTGATTTTGTCATTTAAATTGTAGCAAAAATTCCTTATGAACTTTAATATTGGAAAATAGGTTCAACTTCTGATTCTTTAAAAATATTAAAATAATTTTATAAAAAGAAAATGTGCGTGTGAAGTTTTCTTTCATTATTAAGTAGAAGCAAATTTATTATTCAATATTAACTCGCTAATATTGTAATCGTGAATTTTTTTGTAACTATTTCCAATAAGCAAAATTGCTTAATTATGCATTTTTAGGAATATGTTTCGCCCCTAGTTGAAGAATTTGAAGAACAAACTATCCTAAAATATCAAATTTGCTTCTAAAAAATAAACATAACTAAATATCATGAAGCAAAACGGATAAGATTGGGGTTAAAATTTGTGTAACTGTAACAACATACGCGCATATTTAAATATTCATTTCGAATTTCAGTACTTAACGAGAAATCAATTTTTCGCAGTGAGTAGAATATGAATAAAGGTAAGAACAATAACTCACGTGAATCACAAGACTAATTATAATCCAAAGGATTACGTGATTGAAGTGATTATGTTTATCACAATCAATAAAAGCAATATTTACGCTATTTTGTTGTTTTTTGGTTTCATGTCACTCTACCATAAGTTTCTCATTTCTGTCTAAGCGTTTCAAACATAATTATTTACAGTAACATTATAAATGCTTTGTCAATAATACGAACTGTCACTTAATGGTTCTTTAAAAAAAGGTAAATGAATAAATGTTTTAGTCAGCGATATCTAAAATATTCTATACATTTAAATGAAAAAAAATCATTCTTGTAGTAGGCCATAGTAATTAACACACACACAAGGAATAATATCCTCAAAATTAGGATAGATCATTTAAAAGTAGTAAGACAACGATGTTATACATATGTATATACATATATGTGTGTGTATGTGGGGTGGGTGTCAGTGTATCCCTCTTAAAGTTTCTCCAGCCTTTATGAAGTTTCCTGTTGATATTAATTTTTTAGAGGCACTTTGTTTTTTTACACAAAATTTGTTTCTTAAATATACTTTTTTTTAAAGTTTTTTTTTTTTTTTGTAAATTTTACACATTTTTGTAATTTAGTTTTAATGTTTTTGTCATTTACAATTTATTTGCAGAATAAATAAAGGAAAGGAAACTCATGAATTCTAGAAAAGAAAATAGTTATGGATTAGAAGCGCACAGAGGATTCTGTAGTGTACTTTCGTAATACCGGATGATCCTTATTCATAATATCGGATCATCCTTACTCATAATAACGAATCATCCTTACTCATAATAACGAATCATCCTTACTCATAGTAACAGATTCTTGATTCTTACGTCTTATTGGAGGTTAAAACCTACTATTGAATTTCATTGGTCAGAAGAAATGTCTCCTGGCATTTTTCTGTCTTCCCAGAATTCCACTCTGACGAAGGGAATATATATACTCAAACTTAATTATTTGTTATGTTGAAATAAAGTTTATATTTGTAAAATCACTGCAATTTTACTTGGCCACTCAGCACAACACACTAAAATTTATTCTCCTTCAAATATATCAGCCAAAATGTTCTTAGAATAAATCAATAAGAAATATAATTAATTTTACTTAAAATATTTTTCCAAATTTTGAAGAGTTTTACTACGAACTCTAATTCTACAAACAACAAGTCTCGGTTTTCACAATCCTGTTTATTTAAAACAAATTATATAATTATCGATGTATTCGAAAATAAGAAATGAAATTAATTAATTAATTAATTAAAATTTAGAGGATAGAAATACCTTTAATAGTGTTTTAATACACACAAATATATATATAATTTATTAATATTTTCCTTTAAGAGGCTCGATTTGGTTTTGAAATAATTAATTGGAGTTAAATTAAAATTAATGTTTTAAGCATCATTATTTCTAAAGAATATTTAAAATTCATCATTTTTTTCATTTTTTTTTTATTTTAAAATAACAAACTCATCATGCTTTTTTATTTAAAACAATAAATTCATCATGTTTTTGTTTTTTTTTTCATTTAAAGCAATAAATCGATCATAGTTTTTTTTCTTCGTTTAAAACAACAAATTCATAATTTTAGTAAAATACTCCTTTAAAGAAAAGAAAATTTTCTATACTTAAAAAGAAGTTTTAGTGAAACTATGTAGAAATATTTTAATCAACCTTTTCTCTCTCTCTCTTTCAATTAACATTATTCTTTTACAAATCTAAAAAACCTTGCTACAAATTATGTCCATCTTCTTAGAGCAACGTAATAGTAAGTAACAAATGCTGCAGTAAATAATATGTCATCTCACTTTTGTAAATATTGATTAAATAGGTCTCTACTTTTTCAACTCTTCCAACAATGTCCCTACAGAATGAATATCTCTTTAGAAGGAAATCAGATCATGTAACGGTGTTTGTATTCGGAACTGAATGCATAATGGGATTTTACAGCTAAGCCTATTTCGAATTTTGAATGATATAAATATTTTTCGACATTTTACAATGTTTATTTAAATAACTGCATCAAAAACAATATTATTTGGAAGTACAAATTCTCCTGCGATTGCTTAAGAAACGCAAATATATGTGCAATGCATTTCATTTGCCACTGTTTTATGAAGCATAGTGAACAAATTTTAAAAACGGTATTTTATTAAATGTTATTAGATATTACTTAGGAACATAATAATTTCCTTAATGGTTGTGAAAAAACATTCAAAAAAAAAATTTCGAAGAATTTCTCAACTTCTATATAAGTATGTAAATTTATTTGCCTGCATAGAAAATCAATACTATTGTATAATATTTTTTCCAGTTCGAAATGGTTAGAAGGAGACTTTTTATATAAAATGCTAACAATATCTCTATGAATATAAGCAATCAGAGAAAAACATAATTTAAATATTAATAAAGCTTTTTGTTGAATGCTACCATGGTGTTGTAGAATTTTTCCTACTACTAACTTTCTTATACGTAATTACCGTAAAATCGGCGTATAACGCGCACCTATACTTTCAAACTTCATTTTTTAACTTTTAGGTATATTAGCCGTATAACGCGCACCCCGTTTTTAACGAAGGAACCTGACATAGACGTGTGCAATTCTTTAATGTTTTGTGAAGTCATTTATTCGAGGTATTTACCCGAAGTTATAGAAAAATGGCATCCTTTTAGAACTACAACCCTTTAATTTCTTACGGAATGCTTTTTCTTTCAAATAAACAGTGTTTTGATATAATGTAGAAGTCTAATTTTTTATACTCCTTTTTTTATTTTTAAAGCTCTCATTTTTATACTCGGCGTATAACGCGCACCCTTAAATTTCGATATTATTTTTGTGTTAAAAGTGCGCATTATATGCCGGATTTTACGGTAATTATTATTACAATGGAAAAATAACAAATACTTATATATAAATTTTTTTAAATGCTACAGATAAATCAACTTTCTTATATTGTGCAATTAATCATCTGTAGCTTAAATTTAAAACATACTTTCCCGCGATTATTCTAAAATCCCTTTTTAAGAAGTATTATCTTTTCTAAAAATTCTACTTTCTCCAGATGTTTTATTAGTAAACTATTATATATGTTTTCCTTTCTTGAAATTTGAAGAGCTTCATCTTAATTTAATGAGTTGTTAATTACGAAGAAATCTAAATTAAACTTTCACAACAGATGGAATCCCTTCAGAACACATAAAAGATATTAACCGGATTTTAATAAAAATATTAATTCATATATAACTTTATAATAAACGTATACTGTCAAATGAAAAATAAACTTTTAAGTGATACGATACTGCGCTTATACAATGTTTAATAACTCTCCAAGTGTGCACTAATTATCCAAAATTGGTTGTATATGTAATCTCGTTGGTTCGAATTTTATACATGAATAGAAAAAAAAAATCAATATTACATTTTATCAATACTTCAGAAAATACACATTTTTCTTTTAATAAATTGTTAAGAAATTGCCCTGGGTTTAAATTAGGAAATTGTTTCCCTTTATAGTTTTTAATTATAGTTATCGGGAGACATAATCTTTCATATTTGATTGCTTGCTAGTTTTTTTTAAATGTGTATTATTTTCTGCTGATATTTGATGAGTAATCAAACTTAGTAGAAAAGTTAGCAGGGGTGACTAACATTTTGTAGAAGGGATAATAGTCTTTAATTATTATTTTCTTCTAAAAAAAGAAAAAGATGGAAATAATAATTAGTAAATTAGATAGAATGGAATTGGTAATTAAATGAAAGAATCAGTAAAAGAGAACCAATAATTTATATTCCCAGAAATAATTTTATGGCCTTGAAGATTTTATATCTTAGTGCCCAGTTTTAACAATTTAGCAATATATTTCTTTTCTATAGTGCCAAAAGAATCATAAAAAAGTACTACAAAGAACACTTCTGGTTATAATTGAACCATAAGAATAAACAAAAAGTGTGGTTCAGCAAATTTCTTGATTATCCAAAATGGCAGCGAGATAGAGCTGTGGCTGATTTTCAAATCGTCACTGGTCACAGCTGCCTGTCCAAGCATTAAAACATAATAGTCATTCACAAAGTCCCCCTGCGTAAACTGTGCGACTCCAATGAAGAAATAGGCGCCATTAATTTGGCACACTGCTGTGCACTCAATTATGGATCCATGTGGAGCAGATACTGGGAAGCTAGACAAAAAATATGTGAATTATAGACTTTACTGTGGACGTGTTTCTTTTGTTTCTTGTTATTTGTCAATCTTTTCTGTTTCTTGTTTTGTTTGCAGCTGTCTTCTAATCCACCGTTGGAAATAAATAATATAATAATAAAAAAGAACAATTCTCGAATATTTCATAAATTAAAGTTGCAGTTAACAGCAAAAAAGAAAAACACGTATTAGGAAATAATCTCTATTCATGGTTATTAAAAAAAATATTGCTACATCAAAATGAATTTTAATTTAAAAATAAGATTTAACATAAAAAAAAAAAACTTGAAGAATATGTTGTATTTATATAAGAATCATTGTGGGAATTTACTGATATAAAAGCAATTGATAAAAGATGACTTATATAAGTTTGGGATTTAAAATTTAACGAAAGTAAAATTTTAGTTTAAGAACCTTAAATAATTTTATAGTTTCTATAAAACATCTAAGGCACTTTATTTAAGGAAAATGGAAGTAAATTTATAAGCATTTGAGAATTTGTAGGCTTTAATTTGAATTTCGTTAAACAAAATCTTTGAAACTAAGAAAATTCCATTATATCAGGAAGATTTTCAAATTGAAAATTTGTATTACAATAACCATATATTTTCCTTGTCATTTCTATAACCGGAATTTTAATAATCATAAAATCTCTTACTTGTATTTTCAATAATGTTTTATGGTTACAACCAAAATAACTGTATTGGTTTATCATGGGTATTTCGAGGGAGATAGATACTATTACTCTCATGTCAGTCTAGCAACTACTTTTTTGATATCCAGAATCTACCCTCCTCAAAGAAGATCACACCTGCCCAATGGTTCTTAAATCAATTTCAATGCTTCAACGTCATTGTAAAAAATGCAACGATACTTTCTTGACAGTTGGATTGCTCATTCTGAAAACTTTTAAGAGAGCCATTTTCCAGTCAGGTATCATTTTGACCTTAGTCAAATTTACAAAGATCGTCGTTAGTATTTTTTCATAGTTATAGATAAAAGTACGTTTCTAAAATGAATAATAAAATAACGTAATTGACTGCTGTATAGTGAAAAAAACCTCGAGTTACATTAATACAAGATATGAAAAATATATTATTCTTGACATATATGTAACTGTATGAAAGAAAATTAACAATTTCTTAAATATGCAATTGGCAATTTAATAGATTTGGGGACCCCCTTTCTTCCAGTAAGTGCTACGTTTATATATTTTTTAATTTATAACTAAAACTAAAGAATAATTTATTGTTTAGTCCTTGCAGCGAAAAAAGGAAAGTGTACAATGGTACATCGAAAAATAAGTGATTATTTTCCACAATAAAGGTAAAATTGCGACATTTTGCATCTCTTTTGTTTTTTCTTCAAGCACGTTTACCGCATGTGATGATTTTTAATATTCGTATAGTGTCCGGTTTTATATACTGCATGGATCGCATTCGGTTTTCGGTTATCTGAACAATCACGTATTCGAACGGTATCCAGTCCCAATTTATTAGGATAAACGACGAACTACTGTACATGGTTAACAACAAAGCATCTCCCATGACCTGGTTTAAAATTACGTAAAATGTATTCGAACACATATGGAAAAAAGTGTAGATTTTCTTACCCAATTGAAAAATATTTTACTATTTCCTTAAGCCTTTTTCTTCAAAATGCGAAGTGTTTGAAATCTCTGTTGTATTTTAGAGCGTTTCTTGTGTTCTCATTTTTTCGTCAGATGTGAATATCGATATTTCTTGAAAAGAGGATTTTCTGATTTCAATATTAGGAGTACGTAAAATATTCAAGAAAATAAAAATACTATTTTTGAATTTAAATAACGGAAATGAAAAATAAATATCTTGGGTTTTCCGTTCATTCCGAAGATTCAATTGTCCTTTTTAGTGGATTGGTATATTTCCTTAATGGGTTGATTGTCTGAATATTAACGTCGCACTGTTCAGCTACACGAGGGCTTTTGGCGACGGACCACGCAATTTTGAACCATGGTCAAGTGACATGGACGACACCTGAGCTGGCACCCCCTCTCCTAACTACCACACCACCCAACGGAAGGACGTTTCAGCTCTCGCGACAGATTTAACGTGCATCGCTGCCCT
Source organism: Trichonephila inaurata madagascariensis (assembly GCA_019973955.1). NCBI lineage: Eukaryota > Metazoa > Arthropoda > Arachnida > Araneae > Nephilidae > Trichonephila > Trichonephila inaurata. The sequence continues at coordinate 30,726 of BMAV01024695.1, read as the reverse complement.
ACACGGCGGGTCTTTAGTGGTACTGGGCTCGAACTCGTGACAAGGCATGCCACGATCCGATACCTATACCACTCGGCTACAGCGGCCACATTTCCTTAATGGAAGAATTCCTGTAAATACATTTAAGGTAAGTTATATATTGGTTGAAGTTGCAAAATAGTCTTCAAATAAATTGTTCTGATAGTCTAAAATGTATACATAATATCAGAGAGACGCAGAAAATGTAGATACATAGTTGAATTAATAAATGTTTATGTTTATTTAATATTGCATATGGATTATTTATAAATATTCGAGGCTTAAAATGATAATGATTTAAAATTATACAGGTAAGGATTAATACTCTATTTATAAAAGGACAAAATATTTAATTTAAAGAGAATATATATATATATAAACTGATGCTTGTTTGTGTGGAATCGCTTCACTCCAACATTGTTCTACCGATCAGTATGAAAATTGGCATGTATATGTATTTTTTGTGAAGAAGAAATTTGTGCTATCTTCATTATTGCAGCTCCCCACCAGGTACAGCTAAGGCAAAAAAACTTCTGCACCATTCAATCAATCTTTAAGTTGCCAATGTGGTCGTCGAAGATGATGCCAACTTGGCTCTATCACCAGCATTTTTCTGTGATTCCATTGAATCGCGATTATAATGTAAAGAACGGCATTGCTAATATACACTGGTGTGAAAACTTAAGAAAAGGGGGTTTTTTTTATCCCAAAGAAAAATATCTGAGAGACATGAAATTTGGGGGAGAGTTTATGTACGAAAGGATGAGAAAGCATGGGCTAAAAAAGGAATACAACGCATACGGTTGGAATTAAAAAAAAACAAGCTTTATTAAACGCATAATATCGTGACTATGATTGTCTACCCCGGAAGCAACAAGCAGATTTTCCCTTTAAGGCATATCCCCCCCTTATACAATGGTTGCTCCCGCTCCAAAACCCGGGGTTAAAATTTCGGGGGTGGGTGCCCATTCCTAAACAACATTGTTTGGTTGGGTTGTATGGGATGATGGGGGTTGGGGCATGTTCCCCAAAGCCCCACAAATGTTCGATGGGATTTAAATCTGGGGAGCACGCGGGTCCATTCGAGTGATATCTTCCCCACAACCCTAAACAAAGAGTGCGATGGGCGGGCATTGTCATTCATAAAGATGGTCTGGGCCAATGGCCCCCGGGGAAAAGATGCAGAGGGGGAAGAAGTACCTCCCCCAAAAAGCGCCCCCGGTTCAGACCCTCTGTGAAAGGGGGCCGTTCCCCCTTTCAGAAAAGCCAACCCAGAAAAGAACTCCAGGACTCCCGTAACGATGTCTTCCTTTTGATGTTACTGGGAAAAAAAGGGCCCCGATCTCTCCCAAATAAAACGCGTTGAGAATCGCCGGTACTGAACCATCATCCGTAAAGAAACACGACTCCATTGATCAGTTTTCCAGTTTTGTGCTCTCTGCCCCCTGTAAACGGTGGTTCGGGGCCCTCTTCAACGGGGGGAGCGTTCAGGGCGGCGGGGAACAGGCCCCTTTGTGAAGGCGGGCCACAGTAAACCGCTCATTGTCGACCTGTTGATGTAAGAGTTTCTGAGCAATGGCGCTTTTCTGTTTTCTGTCGCTTTTTTTGCCTGCAGGATGAAAATCGGTCATCCCCGCGTTTCCGTCCCCGGGCGGGCCCCACCAACCTTTTTAACAGCTGTACCTTTGGTTTTAACCTTTCCCAAGGGGCGAAACGACACTTTTGGGACCGAACTCTGCAGCCACTGGTGACAGTACCCCTCCTCCAGCTTTCCCCATCATTCTTCCACGTGTAAGTCATCCAGATGATTTTTTTAGCCATATTTCACAACGACTCACGGGACTTTGCAGAGAATATGGTGAATTGGTTCCGTCCTTCATTTCATTCTACTGGGGCGCGCCGACATCCAACTTTTCAGCCCCACATCGCTTCGACGTTTTGTTCCTGATATTTGATTCGCATGACGTTTCTATGACTCAGGTTTTCTACTGATCTCCCGACCTCCTTTTCAATTTCATGGCTATCTGCTAAATTTTTTTTCTTGTTTTAAGTTTGACACCAGTGTAATTTTCACATAAAATAAATACAACAGAAAGTAATATTAACGTATTACACATCCAGACATAAATTAGTTTCAGTATTTTAAGTGTTCATTACACAAAATTTGTAACAATGTGTTTCTTTAAATTAGCAGGGATTATGTTAGGAAGGTGCTTTCAAAAATCGGCCCACAATTGAGTTACTAGGCGTTATAAATATACAAGCACCCCCTTTTTTTTCAGCTGTAAGCCTTTGGCTTAAAAAATTTTAAAAAGTTTTTTTTGTTCAACTAGGGTATGCAAAAAGCGTTTACTTTTTTTTTTTTTTGTTTAATTTTCAATTCACGTAAAATTAACTCCTTATAAACTTATTTATCTTTCAGTCTGTATTCTTTAATTTTTCAATTCACCCTTGAGAAGAACGGGCTTACGAGCTAGTATTGAATAAAATGACATATCTTACTGCTTCATTGACATTAATGGACGTCATTGATTTTTAGTGAACTTTGGAACCTCATACATTAACATTATCCTTTCCCATGCCGTTTGTATTTAACTATACAGGGTGATTCATAAAGAAATATACAGTTTCAATGCAACAGTGGCGTAACGGAGAACATTTGCCACACCCGCGGCAAAGTCAGGTTTGGGGCCCCCAAGTTGGATTTTACAAAGGCAGTAAAGCTTTGGAGCACTCTAAAATCCTGCCCCCTCCGCAATGCGGGGGTTGCGGGGTGTACGTTACACAACTGATTATAAGTCAAGAACAATGTAAGATTTTATATGTTACTTGCAACAGAATTGTATGGGATTATTTTATGTTTTTTTAGAGAGAGTCACAGATGTTCTGTGTGGGAACCCTTAGTCACATGACACACATCGAGCCGGTAATTCCGGTTCTCCCAAACGCGCGTTAAGGTATCTGAATGAAGTCCATCGATTGCGGTTGTAGCACGTTTTTCAGCTTGATGAACAGGAAGGGAATGGATAAATATCGTGACTTTTACCTGCCATCACGAGAAGAAATTCCAAAGAGCTAAATCAGCATTTCTGGGTGGCCATTGGGTAAGTAGCATGCTGTAGTCCGTGTGGATCGTCCAATTCATCGGTGAAGGAGATGTTCATCAAGGTAATCTCGCACGTTATCCAACCAGTGTAGTTGTGCACTATCCAATTGGAGGACAAAGTCGCCAATGACGTTCTACAACTGTGGCATCAGCCAGTTAGCATATCCAAAAAAGTGGTTTCTGTGATGGTTTGCAAAATTCTGGAACTAGAAAAGCCTTTGCCGCTGCAGATGTTACCGTTTCGACTGGGTAGTCATATGATACGTGTGGTATTGCGAACATCACTTCCATCAGAGACAAGATACAGACTTTAACCCGGCAATTCTCGCACAGGGTGTGTCACACCCACTCCTTAATTTTTTTCAACGCTCCTTCAAAACATTTTTGGAAAATGGATAGGAGCCGACTTTAAGGTCATATCCTTTGAGGGGCGTTAGCTTGTAGGTGAATTCTAAGTATATATTTTGGATACCGCCTCTTCGGTTATGTCATAACCTGCACGTGAATCACCGTTACTGTTCTGAATGCATGAGTTCCTTTTAAATATTCATCATACAATTGCGTATTATTGTAGTTATGATGAAAAAATATGATATTTAAGTAATTTAATAGATACAGTATTTGATAGAGAGAGAGATACAGTACAACAATATTTTCGGGTAACTAAATTCTCTTCGCGGTTATAATGAGGAAGAATCAAATGATGAAATGTATAACAGCAAGTATGATTCCTCCGCTGAAATCGATCCCGATTTAGAAGAGGGAGACACTGTAAAAAATAAATGTTTTATAGGAAGACCAGCGATCCTCAACCTGCTGCCCGCGGCTTAACAAGCCTTTTTAGGTGGCCCGGCCATGACCTATTGCAGTGAGAAATTCAGTTATTTAACAACAATGTACTAAAATTTGGTGAGAAATTCTTTGACAAGAAATCAAATATATTAATTTTGCTTTTTTGCTGTTGAAGTCGTTCGACTGCGACTCTTTTTTCCTATTTATAAAGGTTTCGATTAATGATAACAAACAACAGTAGAGTAGTGACAATTTTACGGATGGAATTAATTTTTAACAATCTTTCATACATTGCAAGTGGAAAATATTCAAATGATTGCGAGGTTGACGGTTTTGTAGTGAAAAACAAACACAAATCAGTACTTGTTTGATTTGTCACGAAAGGTTGTATTTAAAAATACCAGTAAACAGGAATCATTGAATGATACTTTTCTTCCAAGATCTCTTTCAAAAGATGTAAACAGGCTTTATTGAATATTCTTTGCAATAGCAACAAAATGTTTTGTCAGTGATAATGTCACAGCAGTAAAAAATATATCCCATGAAGTTTGTTGTATTATTAGGAATCATATGAATCGTTTACTGATGCAAAAGTTGTAAAGGAGCGTTTTTTAAATTCTTTTAATTTAGTGCTTGTGACAAAAATAAAAATATATATAAAATAATAAATAAAAAGTAGCAACACAGGAGTCTTAATATTTTGATCAATTTTCCACATTTTAAATTTCCAATGTTATCTTGGTTTTAAGCACCCCGTTTAACCTCATTTTGCGAACCGCGTGAAATAGCTAACATATGTATGCTGCCTGCGTGAAAGGAATACCATATGTATGCGGCCCAGCAGAAAAATAAGTTTGAGTACCCCTGATGTACACACAAAAACATTTGGGACGAACGTAATTTTAAAGGAGACTACTAATACAAAACTCATCCACTTTCAGATGAACTTTTGAAAAAAAAATCTATTGCTGGAGCAATAAGAGAAAATAAAAAAGAAATTCAAAACTTTTGAATTTAAAAAATAGAGAAGTTTACTCATATATGTTTAGTTTTAATAAGCTACAGATTTTTTAAAAAAATTAAGATCCAGTGAAAACATCTCACTCTTTGACGGTGAGACTAAAGAAGTGTATATAAACATTGTACTGAATACCCTTATTAAAAGAACAGAAAAACTAATTTTACGAGTGAAAAATGTAATAAACATATTGTATTTCCTACTTTTCTTCCTTTTAAACTTTTGTATACAAATTTTACGGTAAAAACAAAATGTAAACACCGTTGAGTGTGAGATACACTGCGCAAGAACTTTAGGTTGTTTTTTCGTGCGAGTGATGCCAGGTTAAGAATATATCAACATTACGGTTCGATAAGGTAGTGCATGTCTTCGACTGTTTTTTGTTTTATAATATCTTTACGAATCACCGTGTAATATAAATAAAAACTCTTTTCATTCTGATTTAAAAAGTGTTCAAGATTCGATTTTGCATACCTTTTAATTACTTGCCACTTTTTAAGTTATATACTTGCATATACTTGAGTAACTGATAGTTACAATTTAGAAAAATGTTACTTAATTGCATACATTTTATTTAAATGCGCATTTTCTCATTAAAGTGTTAAATGTCTTCTTAAGTTTTTAAATAAGAATTAGTGATATCTTCTTAATTTTTTAAGCATTGCATTCAACAGAAATTGTAGCCATTTCCTAAAGATGGTCTCTCTACCACTGTTGACCAGTCAATGTTTGATAATATTACCATGGCCCTCTAAAGAAAGGCAGTGATTGCTTATTATAGATTGTTTTGATTTGATACTTTTAATTTAATTGTATTTAAGCATGCCTTCAAAATAAAAATACAGTTGTGCTAAAAATGAATATAAAATGATTTAAATTTTTAACTCACTAGAATGCTACGCAATACTCCGATAAAATAAAATAGGAATAATTTAAAGTTCATTGATAGCTCAATATCATTAGATCATCGGACCGGTACTAGTGCTTTAGCACTATTTCCCATTTATTAGTTAAAATCATTGTTATTCCATTGTGCGAAAAGGACTATTATTTTTCTGCATATTGTTATTTAAACTAAATCACAGCTATTTATTCGTTATAAGAAGGACTTCAATATCAAATGAAATATTAACAGTTGTAATATATATATGAGACAGACTCTACTAAAACAAATCTATACACTAATGATTAGAAAATATTTGAATTGTTCAGAACTTAACCCAACTACGAGTATGCAATACGAATTAATTCGCTTGAGATGTTTTCTGCGTAATTCATTCTTACTCATGGTAAATATTTTTCAAAGAAAATTTAACACTTTAATAGAAATCTCAATTGATTGTGACAAATGAAAAAAAAATACATCCTCTTTCTCTTAACTAGTAGCCAAGATATTTCTTTAAAAACTATTTTTCAAAAACAGTTTTTATGGTAAGTAAAACAAATATATTCAAGTGTAAATGATAAAAACAACATTAAAAAAATTCTATCAATTTATTTCTTTTTTCTTTCACCTATTTGAATGAGAGTTATGATAGAAGTAGAGAGAGGACTATTGTGAAAATAAATTTCATAATTAGTTTATAAGGAGATGGATACATTTGAGTCGTTATCTTCTGGAATGGAAAGGTGTACATATAAATATGAAATTTGGTAGAAGTTAAAATGTTTCAACCTTTTCGTTGTTTTATTAGTTGAATTTGAAAGATTTTGTGCCAATTTATTGGTAAATGTAAGGGGAATGTCAAAAAAGTTACTTTTTTAAAATTTTCTTTGTTGGAAGGGGTAAAATGAAAACAATTTTAGTTTTGATTTTAAAATGATTATTCCAGAAGCATCTTTGTTTTACAATAGTTTAAAAAGCTTTCCAACAAGTAAAAAAAATTGTAAAATACGTACGCATATTTATAAGATAAATTTATAAACTTTGAATCAACGTTTATCCTATTAATTAAGGATAAGCAGCTCTTTTCTAAGATATTTCCAAACATCGTAATAATAAACAATATAATGTGAATGCTTCATATATCTCCCAAGCTGATATTTTATCTTTTAATTTCCTTCTGTTTCCTTCCTTCTTCTTTATTTAAACATCAAAACTATGACAAATAATTTAAGTAATTTATTTTATCTAGTACCATATGAAATAACTGTTTGAAATATATAGAATTTCTGATCGGATGACTCGAATGTTTTATTTGATAAAACTGAATATGTAATTAAACGAAACAATATGCGCTCTTTGCTACGAGATAAGTTTTCTTAAGGAAGAATTCCTTCTAAGCAATTGATGTTTATCTAAAAATCAATTTGAATTTTTTTTTTGATAAATGGCTTTTAATAAATGAAGTATCAGAAAGTGATTTTTTTATCAGTTTTAAGCCCATTTATACTTTTGTAACATTTCTAGTAGAAAAACAGAATAGTTCTTATTAAAATCAAATACATATAAATATCAAATAATATATATAATTAGTTAATAACAGAACTAGACAGAACAGTAATAATTATTAGCCACAGTAGTGAAATAGAAAGCTATTAGCCTTAAGAACAGAGAATGCAGTTTTAAACAATGTTTGGTCCTGCCAACCTTTACCTATAATCTTCCTACAATATTCTGCTTTAGAGAAATGAGGAGGTATTATAAATATGTAATTATTAGAAAATAAACTATACTAATGCTAATTTAGTAAAATATAACCGGAAAAATTAAGAAACTACTTAGATAGAGTTAAAAATATTTGAAAGGGAAGTAAACTTAACAAGCCAACGCATCACCATGTTAATATTACCCGTCAATAATAAGAGTTACACTGATTAAAAGAGATACTTACTATAAATAGGATCAAATATAAGTCAGTGTATATATTTACTTAAAAACTTAAATTGTCGATGGGAAATTTGTAAGAATGAAAAAAGATCGCCAATTATACACTTATATAAAATAATATATATACATAGATGAAATTCTCTACTAAAGAGAAATGAATATTCAACAAGCAAAACTGAAAAAAATTGAAATTTCAAAATAACCAGACATTGAAGGAAAAATGAGAAATTAAAAATATAATAGGGCTTAAGGTATAAAAAAATGGATGCTACAGTATTAAAAACATTGCTGACTTAGGACAGCTTATATATGTGGCGGCTGGCTCTGTAACATTTCTTTGTAAATATTTTATATTGTATCTGGCAACCCTACTGGTTCAGTTTCGAGCAGTTACTCCGAGGCGATGAACCACAAAGGGTCTTGCCGTTCTCGAGATGAATAAATGTGTGTGTATATATTATCCGATGGTGTTAACTTAAACACGAAAGACACTAACAATTAATAGACCAAATTACAACTATAATGTGAATGAATGCTGACGTGAACACCTTCTGCGCATTAATTCATCCCTAAAAGTTTATGATGGCAAAGAAATCACAAGTAGGTCGCGTTTTTAAGTCACGCCTTGTTTCTTTGTGCTTAACTCCTAATATAATCACATTCTAAATATACTTTTAGCTATGTATTTCTTTCGCGATAATGTATTTCAGCTTATACCTTCACATTTAATGTATGTTGTATTATTTACATGTAATGTGATTTATGTTCATTTCTGTATGATATTATATTGCCTCTCAATTCGCGAGCATTCCTTCGTAGTCAAGTGGTTTCGGTTCATTTTTATTCTGTTCTCTTCCCTGACCCCACTCGCTCGTTGTTTTGTTTACAAACACTGACGTCATCTACGGGGAAGATTCTTCTAATGTTGGAAGGATCGCGTTACGCCTTCCAGTGTTTTGGCGAAATAATGTCGCACTTTGGGTTCGCGTAAGTGACAGTGCTTTCGTTTTGAGTCAAATTACCTCAAGATTTGTAAACAAAATATGCAGCGCTCGTTTCTAGTTGGATCCGGAAACTTCTTCCCATGTTTCCGATATTATTATTCTTTCACCTCCGGCTGAAAATAAATACGTAACGCTATCCGATCACTCTAATTAGAGAATTTGCAGATTCGAACACCAAAAAATAAAAAACTTTTAACCGAATTACAATTAGGCGACGATAAACCAAGCCACTTGCTACGAAAAGATGAAAAGAACTGTCCGTTGGTCAATTGCAAGATGAATTTCTAAAAATTTATGGTTACAGCGTCTCCCATCCCAAATTCAGACTGTACTTTCAGTTTCCTCAGAAACTTTAGATAAATTAGCCGAAATCGCAGACAAGGTAGCAGACGTTTGCTTTGCCCGCCGCGGTTTATTCCGCCACGTCTGCACCTCGAACTCAACACATCAGCTGAAATTCAAGAATTAGCCAAACAAATTGAAGAATTAAAACTTCAAATATCTCGTATGTCGCGGCCCCGAAATAAACCATTCTTTCGTCGGAAGTCATCGTCGCGCTCGCGAAATAGGAATAGAACAACAAACCATGAGGCTATTTGTTTTATCACAAACGTTATCGTGCGAACGCCCGTAACTGTGTCCCACCTTGCGACTTCTTACATCGCCAATCTCGTGATAGACCTAGCTCTCAGTCGGAAACTAGGAAACATGACTACAGCGGCGTCTTGTAGTCATGTAAATGCGCTTCTAAAAATGTCGCCTATTTGTTTTTGACAAACATACTAATCGACGTTATTTAGTTGATTCAGGCGCAGACGTCAGCATTATTCCGAAACCAAACAAAAATATGAAACCAAATAAATTTGAACTTTTTGCAGCCAATGATTCTACAATCAAAACTTACGGCCAAAAATTACTTAAAGTAGACTTACATTTATTGCGATCATTTCCGTGGAACTTCATAATAGCAGATGTTAACACAGCGATTATGGGTTCCGATTTTTAAATAAGTACGGATTAATAATCGACATCAAAAACAAGCGTCTTATCGATCCCTTGACAAAATTATCCACAAAAGGAGAACGTTTTACTGGTTCTGAACCTCAGATTAAGACCTTAGCCGCATCACTTGATTCGGAATATTCTGCCATCCTACGAGATTTTCCCGATCTTACGAGACCCCGACCATTTAATGAAAAAATTAAACACAATACTTTTCATTACATTAAAACATTTGGTCCTCCAGTGCATGCTCGAGCGCGAAAGTTAAATCCCCAACAATCTGAAGCTGCAAAACAAGAATTTCAATATATGCTCGATCAGGGCATTATTATCCCTTCTAAATCAAACTGGTGTTCTCCATTGCACATGGTTTCCAAAAAAGACACGAAATTGTGGCGTCCTTGCGGTGATTATCGTGCTCTAAACAAGCAAACAAGACCTGACCGATACTCTATTCCAAATTTAACAAGTTTTAACGAAAATCTCAAAGGTAAAACAATTTTCACAAAACTGGATATTCAAAGAGCTTACCATCATATTCCCATTCATCCTGCCGACAGGCATAAAACGGCAATAATTACAAACTTCGGAACTTTCGAATTTGTATTTATGCCATTCGGATTGTGTAACGCCGCTCAAACGTGGATGCGATTTATACACGAGGATTTAAGGGGTTTAGACTATTGTTTCGTCTACTTGGACGACATATTAATCGCATCGACAGACGCCAAAGGCTTGATGATTATGGTTTGACCATCAACGCCAGTAAATGCATGTTCGGATGCTCTGAAGTCCCCTTTGTAGGTTACCTAGTAGATAAAAATGGTATCTTACCCCTTCCTGAAAAAGTAGAACTCATCGCTAATTATAAACAACCTACCACAGTTCGCGACCTCAGAAAATTTTTGGGTGTTTTGAACTTTTATAGAAAATTCTACCTAAGGCAGCACACATACAAGCTCCTTTGCATGAATTTCTCAAAACTCAAAAGAGAAATGATAAACGGAAGTAGAATGGAACGCGGAAGCTATCAATGCATTTAACCAATGTAAAAATCAACTAGCTAACGTTACATTTTTAGCTCATCCTTCACAGGATGCTGATCTCGCATTGATGACTGATGCTAGTGACTTTGGTCTTGGTGCCTCCTTAAATGAGATCACCAGTCATGGTTTTAAACCTTTAGGGTTTTTCTCTAAAAAATTAGCACCAGCTCAAACTAAGTACAGTGCTTTTGATCGTGAACTTCTGGCAGCTTATTCCGCTATCAAGTATTTTCGACATATGATAGAGGGTCGCGTACTAATATTATACACCGACCACAAACCTTTAACATTCGTCTTTAACCTTTTGAGGACGGCTGGCCGATATAACGGCCAAGAGAAACAGACCCTTAAAAGACGGCTCTGGCCGCTGTAGCGGCCACGCAATGCTTTCCCCTCTTAACAGCTTTCGAAACAGCATGAGGCCTATTACAGTCCTGGAACATCATTTGCTTGACCGGTTTCTTTTGTATTTAAAAGGGAGGACGATACAGTTCCCTCTTTCAACCGTATCTAGAAATCCCTCTTTTTCCCCTTATGCTTAAATTCTCACTAGCGGAGAGTGCATAGTTATTTTTGTAAGCGATTTTGTCATTTCGATTACTTAATCATTTCATTTTAAATTAATTTGATTCCTTTTTAAAAAAAATGCCTAAACGTAAAAGAGGACTTACCACTGAAAAGATTCAGAAGACGAAATTTTTGATGATTCTGATTTTGATTGTGAGTTAGAAAATGAGGAAGATGATTTAGATCAATCTTTAAATTTAAAGCCAGAGGTTAAAGATGAGGTTGTCTCCGAAGAAAAAAGTAAAATAGTCTGGGATGACCCACAACTAACCCATAAAGCGACAATTTCACCTTTCACAGGAAATAATGTGATAAAAGGATCCGCTGTACCGTGTGTTTAAATGATTCTTATTATAATTTTTCATACTAAAGGATGACATTACGTATTTTCTTAATGTATGTTTTTGTTCCTAATACACGCATAGCTCTCTTTTATATGCATCTCCCAAAATTTTAAAAAATACTTCAGTTCTACATTTTTTTTAAATTTTTTATACCTGTAAAATAAATTAAAATATATTTGTGGAGAACTTTAAGCAATTTTGCATTCAATTTTTGATGAAAATTTATGCATTATTACACAATGTATTAATGTACAGAAACGTATTTTTATTGTTATCTTACGTTATGCTTAATGAAGAATTTTTTAAAAATTTTATATTGAAACATCAAAAAACCTTTTAAATCCTGTGTAAACAACAAAAAAAAAAAAAAAAGAAAAAAAAAAAAAATATTTGCAACGACAAAAATTACAGAAATATTCGTTACAGGTTCTTAAAATTATCCATTTTAGTCCTTCGAATTTATTTATAAAATGCAAGAAACTAACTTCGACATTTTTATTTTTTGACAATTGATGTATAAAAGATGAGTCTTCGAAACAGAAACTATTAATTCCGATATTTTTCTTTCAAATTTGTAAAAACGTATTTTAAAAGAGTTCTTCAGCATAAAAAAAATCCCCCGATTTATAAAAAACCCTTTAAAAAGCAAAAATGAAATCCTCTGTTTTTGTTATATATTATATTTTAAAGTTCTACAGTGTTGGATTTACTGATTTAAAAAATGTAAAGTAAGTTTCCTTTATAATAAAACTTACAAAAAATTTTTGCAAAATGCTCTAAAATCTATCTGAAAAATAAATATAATCAGAACGTAGTCTAATAGATAGTTATATTGAAGTAAAAAAAAATGTGTTTGTGTGTGTGTGTGTTCTCTTTTTTCCCCGCCTAGTTATTCGTGAGTCACACTTTTTACGAATGATAGTATAAAGAAAGGAATGTTCGGGTGCGCTCTAAGGCTATTGAACGTTTGAAACTCTGAATACAGAATCAGATGGTTCTTGTTAATGAGCATGTGTGAAAGCAGGTTTTAAAATCTTTTATATCGACAAAGAATGATTGTCCCTCTTGATTATTGTTGATGCCTTAGTTCTATAATCATTGACTATCATATGCCTTTTTGGTGTAATAAAACCTAGATATGCACATCTGCCTTCTTGTAAATCTTCCAAAGTTGCTTTCAAGTAGCTGGAGAACTATTCTTCCTCTTGTTGCCGTAATAAATCTTTAGAGAGTGCATTTCCTTTTCAATGAAATTGTCGTACATAGGATAAATAGAAACTATGCCGACCAAGCCCTTCAAGAAAGCTCGCTCCTACTTTGCGCACGTTATCAGGAGAATGAAAATAATCCTTCAGGGAACTGATATTGTGTTAGATTTTGAGAGATAAGGTAAAAAGCAGGGAAGCTAAAGTCTGCCTTCGTTTTGAAGAAAGTCAAAGAAAAATTGTTGTCAGTTATCTATAACCCAACTGTGTGCGTTAAGAAGGAAAGGTTTTGTAATTGTTTTGAATGTTGGTAGAAAGAGTTGGCTTCGTAGGAATGTATTGACTCTATCTTATGCACAAAAAACACACACCAAAGTTAGTTATTATCGCACAAAAAACAGAGCAGAATTCTTAGAATTTAACCAATATTAGGCAATTCTTTTAAAATTTTAAATAAAAAAATAAGGATTATTCAAGGCTAAGAATATAACCTTTTGTACAAAAATGAAAAAGTTAAGAAGACCCAATATGTGTCCTTACCGCAAAAGAAACAATTGTAAATAAAAATAATATAATCCTTTATATAAACAAGTTTATCGAGATACATGAAACTCCTCGACAACTTAAATATGTTTGTTGTCATAATATTTTGTATTTGATATCAGCTTATTGTTTGCGTTTTACTGTCAAGTATTCTAAAATTCAAAACATTTTTCTTTTTTCTAATGAAAACCATTTATTAATGTTGGAAAAATGTAATTTGAAATTTCTAATGTCATTTAAAGAATTTATTTTTAGGAACACGAGGCAAATTGATAAATTATTAATATTTCACATTTATGAGTTCTATTAGGGTCAAAGTAATAAGACGGACCTCGTAATTTAAATGACGATCAAGTAACGAGAACAAGAGCGGAGCTAGAACTCCCACTTCTTATTTCCACACCACGACAACGTAAGGATTTTAATTTAATGCGTATCAGCTCTGCTACACAATGGAACCTCTAATCGTGACCATTTTTCAATAAAAACATGTAGAGACTACAATGTCGCACAATTCAACAAAGGTCAACATTTACAGGCTTAGAATATTCACATTTTATAGCATAATGCGAAACACCTAACTGCTATACATCTCATTTATTTGCCACAGTAAATGTTTTATAATAATTTTCAGCTTATATAAAAAGAATTAGATCAAATTAAAATAAGATTTTAACTTTGAATAAGGCTTGTTAATAAAATGTAGATTTAATCTTGGTATTCGTTGAGTACTATGAATTCTAATGTATCACAATATAATGGATTATAGAAAAATAAAAATTGACAATTATACATCAAATGTATCATTCCTTTATGGAAGATATATACAAAAAATTTTTTAAGAGGATTTAAATTTTAAGATTTTTGTGGCATGTTCAAAAAGAAAACAATTATAAATTGAGTAACAATTAAGTTTCCAAAAAGCATAGTTTATTTATGACAATATGTTTTTTTGACTGTAATACTTGTAAGAGCTTTACACTTACTTCATTATCGATTTGAGAAAGTCTGAACTTTTACATTATAGCATAGAGACAGGGTCAGCAATTTTGCTTTTTTTTTTATTTTTTTGTTTTTTATTATAATTATGTGCAATTTATAATGAATCATATTATTTACTTCTTATTTCTAATTTGACTATTTAAGTTTTAACACCAGGTGTGTTAAAAATTCCCGCATTTAAATGAATTAAAAATAAATTTAAAACATTTTATAACTATTTTAATAAATTTACTGAAAATCAAAATATAAATAATTTTTCTTAAATAAAATTAATTAAATTTGGATTATTTTATTGTAAACCTTTTCTACAAAGATATAGGCATTTAATTTTTTTATGAAATGTTATATATTATCACCACTGTTTTGTGCTATTTTTCTCAACGCTCTTAATAATATTGAAGATGAAATCTAGGTACAAAGCAGCTTAAATTGTAAAGAAATATTTAAAAAAAAAATGTAATAAATAAATTTCTTGAATTATCTTGAACTGAAAACATTAGTAATTACTGTATTGGATTCTGCAAGAAAACATGTTTCCCTAAGAAAGGGAGATTTTTCGTTTTTAGGGATTTTCTAAGCCACGAACATCCCCACAGTTCAGCGGGGTATCAACGACTACCCTGCTTCTTTTGTCCGCCGATGTATGGTGCCATCAATCAGCTTCAAAAAAGGGGGAAGTAAACTTCGCTGGAAGCGCCGTCTTTAAGGGCATTTTTCTCACAAAAACCGCCGTCTCCAAAAGGTTAATCAAAAACTAGATAAGGCTAGTCCACGCCAACTGCGCCACTTAGATTTCATTTCGCAATTCACCACCGATATTAGATACGTCCCAGGCATTGATAATGTACCAGCAGACGCATTTTCTCGGATATCAGCAATTGTTACCCCTAGTACCATAGAGTATGAGGAATTTGCACAAATGCAACAGGGTGATGATGAATTAAAAGCACTACTTTCTGCCACGAATCAAACTCTTCAGCTTAAACAGTTACGAATGCCAGGAACAACTACCGAAATATATTGTGATATTTCCACGGGTACAGTACGCCCTTACGTGCCTCATGCTCTCCGACGGAACGTCTTTCTTGCAGTGCACAACCTTTCGCATCCTGGAATTCGTGCTACTACAAAGCTAATCTCTAAAAGGTTCGTATGGACTTCCATGAACAAAGATATCCAGAGTTGGACCCGTAGCTGCATTCCCTGTCAGAGAGTTAAAATTCAACGGCATACAAATAGTGAACTTGGTCATTTTAAGGTTCCAGATGCTCGATTTCACCACCTCCATTTGGATATTATTGGACCCTCCCTCCATCCCAAGGATTTTCTTATTGCCTTACGGCCATTGATCGTTTTTCTCGTTGGCCAGAAGCATATCCTATTTCCGATATGACAGCAGAGACAGTGGCAGCAGCAGTAATCCGTGAGTGGATTCCACGATTTGGAGTTCCTGGTCTGATTACAACAGACCAAGGTCGTCAATTTGAGTCTCACCTCAGTAGGGAATATGTGCGTGCTTAGGAATTAGCAAGATAAGAACCACGCCGTACCACCCTTCATCCAATGGATTCGTGGAGCGTACACATCGGTCTCTCAAAGCCGCTCTCATGGCTCACTCCACTCCACGTTGGACACAAGTCCTTCCTTTGTTCTCCTTGGCTTACGCTCTGTCATTAAGGAGGACATTAATGCTACTGCTGCTGAAATGGTGTACGGAACAACTATCCGTCTACCCAGCGATTTTTTCCAAGATACGGGTACGAACAACGTTTCCGAGTTTGTGCAACAACTGAAACAAACAATGCATAATCTCAAACCCGTTCCTACATCTTCACATGGACGTAAACTGTTTTGTACACCCAGAACTCTCTCAATGTACTCACGTATTTTTACGACATGATGCTATCAGAAAACCATTACAACCTCCCTACGATGGACCTTTCGTTGTAGTTAAACGTTCTGAAAAACTCATCACTCTGCAGCGACAAGGCAAAGAAATTTGTGTTTCTATCAATAGAGTTAAACCAGCATTCATGTTGTCTGACACAATAGAGTCTAACCAACCATCTGTTATTCCTAAAACACAAGAGGTTCCTGCTACCCAAACCACCCGCTCCGGTCGCCGAGTGCATTTCCCACAAAGATACGTGTCAACCTGATCCTTGTTAAGACCTCCTGTACCAGTTTTGGACACTGGGAGGGGGGTACTGTGGCGGCTGGCTCTGTAACATTTCTTTGTAAATATTTTATATTGTATCTGGCAACTCTACTGGTTCAGTTTCGAGCAGTTACTCCGAGGCGATGAACCACAGAGGGTCTTGCCGTTCTCGAGATGAATAAATGTGTGTGTATATATTATCCGATGGTGTTAACTTAAACACGAAAGACACTAACAATTAATAGACCAAATTACTACTATATATATAAAATAATTTATATAAAAATGGAGTTGGACATGTTTTGTGGCCAGCCAATCTTCCCCTTTTATGTAAATAATACTGAGCAAAAACTTATTGAAAATAATGGATAGAATATCTAAATCCATTACAAGATAAAGGTAACTTACCTAAAAATTGCATTCAAAAATTCAGAGCCCACACTAAATCTGAGTACAACATACAGGTTGTTGCCAGATTCTCTACCCAAATGCAAATTCAAAGAATGGGAATGGCTGAATTGTGCAGCATACTTAGCAAAAGTATGAAAAGAGCAGAAATAAAAAAATAAAAAGAGAGCTTACATACTACCCCATATTACTATAGGGACACAAGGATTATATATGTATTAAAAAATAATAATAAGTAATTTTATTTAACACTAGAATATAGAGGTAACTTATAACTAGGAAATAATTATAAATTTATAATAATAATCAATTATTATTTTAAGGAGAATTTTAATCCTTACTATTTGGAATTTCTTTATTCAAATAACTATTAATAAAATTAATTGTGTATTTTAAATATATATAAATATATTTAATTGGGTATTATAAATAATATGCATGCATTACTTTAAACTTTTTGTTATTTATTAAAATAAAAAGTATCATTTTTAAAAGATCCGAAAAAGTCGAAGCTAATTTTTCCCTATTTATTTGTTGAAGCCAACTTCCCAAAGTCTTATTCATGCCCTCAGTTGATTGAAAAATAAATGAAATTTTTTTCAAGGGACTTACTTTGAAATAAAATTGAATTGAATATTTGATTCAAATTTCGTACATTTAATTTAAAATGATTAAATTTTAAAGTACGAAAAACTCTAGACAGTAAATAACATTTCATTCATATATACAACTAAATTTCGACAATGATATAGAAAAAAATGCGATGTATAGGGAAAGACAACATTCAATTTTCGAGAGAAATAATTTAACTATTAATATCAGGGAGAACAGAAAATTCACCATTTCCTTAATCATGATTTCACTTCAAAGAAAGTTATCTGGCAACATCTCAGATAACATCAGCATTCATCTGCCATCTGGCAACTTGAAATGAATTACTTCGAAGTGTTTGAGAAACTAGATAAATCCATAGAGCTTAAATTAAGTATGAGTACGCATTCAGGGGATTTTAAACATCGAGGATGATATTGATTAAATTATATGTATAACAGTCATGGATGCATCAAAAGTCTATTAAAAATCATTAGAATTTTATGTATAAATTGTAATAAGGAAATTGAAAAATAGAATAGTTAAACTAGTTGTGTTGAATAAAAATAAATCGTCTGAAGCATACAGAAACATTGTTTTTCTGATTTCAATATAACAACAACAACAAAAAAAAAAAACAATTTTATACCCATAATCAAAAATATAATTTCAAAATATGCTATGGTAGCAGTAAAGGATGCTTAGGAAATTAAAAATTTCACTAAGAATTGTCTAAATCAAAAGGTAATGCAACAAATTTAAAATTATTTTATTAACGTAAGAGGAAATATAAAAACTTTAAAATTAAAAAAAACTGTAAATGTACCTTAAACGATTGCGATACAATTTCTATGTAACTCAAACAGCGTTTTTAACACAAAACAGTTGGGAATATTGCTAGTTTTAACTGATTAAATAGCTTTAAAAATAGGATACATGAATAATGTTAATCTTTTTTTGAACAAATAAACGACTTTTCTGAGGGCATGCAATTTTTATGATGTTACTAAATTTGAATTCGAATTGTTGTTGTTATTACTTATAAAATCTCCTCATCCAAAGGAGACAGGCTATATTTCATTTGTTGTTTTGGACTTTTGAAGTCAAATTGTGTAATGGCCACCCTCCCCCCCTGGGGTAGCCTCCTCCTCATCTAATCGACCTTAATATGTGAAAGGTAAAGATTGATGACCCAGACTAACAATGGTAAATCCAATTTACTATGACCAAAGATAATATTCCAAGACACGCAAATTATAAAGAAAAATTGCACAAAATCTGAATATCTAAACTTTACTCAATGTTATCTTAAAAATCTTAACTTCTTTAATTTATTCTAATAGTTAAAATCCGACCTTTATTCAGTTGGCAAAATTATTATCCTTACAGTAACAGCACAGCTTTCAGCGACTCAGCTCCTGTTCCGTATAATCTTCGATTATTAAACTTCAACTATATGTATACTAGCTAATCTGCATATCATGGTTTCTTCTCGAGAGGGATGGCTGTGAAATAACGCGATTTCTGGCCCAAAGATTCCCCAAGAAAATTAGTAGAAATTCTCGTACAGCCCCGTCACAATTGTACCTATAATAGAAGATTTTACAAATATGTATGGGTTTAATTAGTTAACTCTCACATATAAAATAGGATCAGAAATGAATGTGAAAGTTTAATTATACACAGTCTAGTCATATTAACCATACTTTTGACGTCGACCTTACATAACCATTCACAGAAGGCGTGGCAGCACAGTGCCGTTGAGTGCATATAAAGGGTTTGTGAGGGCTACGAAAAAAATTACAATCGTTGGCATAATGTAGAAATGGAGCGATTTATCCAACGTCCAAAAGGGCATGATCAATGACTTTCGGGGCAAAAGTGGAAGCAGTTTTGAAACTGCTAAGTTTGTGAACTGTTCGCGTGCCGCCATGGTTAAAGAATTCCGTGCATGGAAAATTGCACTGTCCAAAATCAGCAATATATCAAATGTGGTGCACCCACTGGCGGTACATCACAAAGATGAACGATGGCTGCGGAGATGCATTCGGGCGAATAGACGTGATAATTGTGGACAAAAAACTGCCCGAATGAACCTGGGGGCTACCAACAGTATATCCCAAATTACTGTTTAGTGAGCATTGCTGTGTCTGGAACTCTGAAGCAGACGACTGGTTCATTCACCTATGCTAACTGCTGTCCATTGGCAACGAAGACTGGACTTTACACACACCAGTACCCCAACTGGACTTCCTCTGAGTAGCGACAGATACCATTTTCTAATGAATCACGTTTTATGCTGCATCAAACAAATGGACGTGGCGTATACGGCGCGAAACATCTGAAAGCAAACACCTTGCAAATATTGCCGGAACGATTCAGGTTGGCGGTAGGAGCATTATGGCCTTGAGAATGTTTTCCTGGCATTCTTTGGGTTCCCTCACCATTGTGAAAGGCATGATGGAAATAAGTATTCATCTGTCCTTGCGGACTATGGCCACCTCTATATGCGAATTGTTTTTCCTCAGAATGATGGCATCTACCAGCAGGAGAATACGAAGTGTCCTACAACTGGCAGTGTACGGGGGTGGTTCAAAGAGCACCAGGATGAGTTAACCGTTTTCGCTGGCTAGCAAACTCACCTGACTTGAGCCCAATAGAGAATCTATAGGATCATTTTGATCGGGTTGTTCGTGCAATGGATACTCACCCGTGTAATCTAGAGCAGCTGGCCACGGCACTGAAGTCTACATGGCTCAACATCCTACAGAACACCTTCAAGAGTCTAACTGATTCTCTTCCTACATGTTTTACAGCAGTAGGCTCTGATAAAGGTGTGTATTCTGGTTTTTGACAGGTGGTCATATTAATAACACTGAAATGCGTATATTTGCTTCTTTTCAGTTAAAATGTGCCAATAATACTTATGCTTAGGGTAGCGAATTCTTAAAATTAAATCCTAAAAAAAACAGAAAAAATAGTAATTTTTAAATAAAGTCTCTAAGGTATTATCTTTCAATTATTATCGCTATCTTTAAGTAGATTTACTCCGGACCATTTTCCTAAGGCAATCTCTCTGTATCTTTTAAGAACTTCACACCTTCCACTCACCTCTCTACTCGTATCTGTCAGCATTACATTCTACTCTGGTATCCCTCCCTCTTATCCTCTTACGATTTTGCAAAAGCGTATAAATGGATAATGTTTTTGATATTTAGTGTCACTTAGATTAGAAAAAGTATATAAAATTGTTTTAAGAATAATATTACAATAATAAATTATTTAAGTAAAATATTTTGACAAAAAAAGAGCATACAATGACCCATATTCAAAATATTCTCATTTTGTGAAAAATGCTTCTATTATAAAAATATTTTGCCTGTATATAGCCCAAAATTCTGTACAGAGGCTCAACTAGAATTTCTGAAATATATAACTTAGAAGAGCGTTTATCCATGTTTTACGACAACAGAGGGGAGAAATTTTAAGAAAAAAACACCGTAATCATTTCAAATGTTTGTAACTCTGAAAATAATGTGAATTTTTCAAAAATCATAGTTGAGCCTCTGTACAGTGGTCTGAGCTATATTCAGGCAAAATATTATTACAATGGAAGCATTTTTCACAAAAGGAGAACATTTTGAAATAAGGTTATTCTTTTTTGCTGAAATATTGCATTTAAATAATTTTTTTATTGTCAAAATGTGTCCTTAAAACGATTTTATACATTTATTCTTATCTAAGTGACACTAAATATTATGAAAATCATCCATTTATGCTCCTTTTTAAAATCATGGTTACGAACGTAGTCGGATACCTTAAATAATAATGCCTATTTGCGTATATAACAGGTTTTTTTAGAAAGCCAAAGTTCTCGAATTCCACAGCATCACTAAAAGAAACTCAGAGTTTAGTTTAAGAGAAATCACGGGCAGAGTAGCCGCTGTACATTTAAAATACAGTCGGACCCCGTTTTATCGAATTTTCTCGTTCCCCGTTTCAAATTAAACTGAAAAAAACCCTAAATAAGGAAAAATAAATGTCGAGTTAACAAATTACTTCAAAAGCTGAAATTTGTTTTATTGGTTTTTGACACAGAAAATTGATTTTTTTTTTCAATTGACATACCGTATTTATCCGGAACAGAAAAACATTTATGTTGACAGCAGCAAATTTTGTGGGACAGGGTACAGACTCTTATTAGACCTAACAGGGGCAGATCAAGGAATCATGAGTGTATCTTATAGTAAGAGTTTTGTGAATAGGAAATCTCATTCCACTCTATAACGTAAGGGATATTTTAAGACTATTATGTTACATTTGATGGGGTGGGCCGCATATCATTGCAGCTGAAGTTGAAGAAATTGCTGATTTGTCGGATCTAATGAATAGCGATATTGATAATGAAATTCTCATCAAAACTGTTACATTTTCTAATGCTTTACATTGTTTGGAACATGTGAAAACATACCTTATGCAACATAATGTAAATGATGCTGTATTTTAATCTCTACGTAATATCGAGTAAGAAGTCTTTCAAGTCAAGTATCAAAGGGACTAAAATTTCGTAATAATTTATTAATAGTATTTTATGTAATAAATAAGAAGTTCATAACTTCTAACTATGGATATTCTTGTGTCTATCTTATAATAGAATTTCCAAAAGCTAAATGCAAAAAATCTGTATTTTTTTTCCACTCTGATTTAACGAATGACCCTGAATTAACGAACAAAATGTTCGGTCCCGATGAATTCGTTAAATCGTGATCCCACCATATATGCCTTATATAATATCCGTAGATAATGTTGTGATTCCCGATAATCTTTACAGAAGTAAGATGAAATATAATGAAATGCCGAATTTTAGTAATGTATTTCGGAATTATATAAATTTTAGTGTTCGAACTGGGTGTACATAAGAAGTATAGATTTAAAAATTTGCAATAACAATACATATTTAAATGTTTAGATTTAAGTAATTGGGTAAATAAGAGTTAGTTACATTTGTACTTTTGTTGGGTAGTTAAGAATGGTATCTTAGGTATATATATGTCACGCCTCAGACCCACTGGTAAAATGAGAGCATCGTCTCTAAAATAACTTCTTTATTGTTCTTCAAACATATTAAATCCAACATGGCATCACTTTAAAGCGCCACCGGGTGGAACAAAAGACAACATCGCAGCCAGGAGTCAGCAGCTAGTCTTTTCTCTTATGCTCTCTCTTTCGTCAGGTGCTGCACAGTGTATCTTTGGGCATATGGACGGCAACCAGCCCTCCATCTCATATCTGATAGTCTGTGATGGCGAAATGGCAAAAGTTGTCTTTTCCATTTTGCGGTATACTTCACGGCTATTGGTGGAGAGGACTGGTCCGGAAGGTGTGGCTTAACTTGGCTTCTTCCTGATGTTCTGGAAGTTGGAAATTTTTCTTTGGAGAGAGCTAGGCGGCTGCTCTCTGTTTAAATGCTAAGTGGAGAGGATAATGACTCCGATTGGCTGCCCAATGGGTTCAAACAATTACAAATGATAAAACGGGAGGAGGTGCTCGCTCTACCTTTAAATAGGCTTATTTACTCCCAAATCCCTACGCGATAGTATAGAGTTCGCTCTATTTTTATTTATTATTTACTAAATTCTGTAGCTAAATCTTCCAGACCTGACATATATATATATATAAGGATGGATGGATTACTCGTATAATACTTACAATGAGTAGTTTAAATAATTTTTAATTATTATTAATTAAAATTAACTTATATAATATAATTTTAGTAATGTTTATTAAAACACAGTGAATAATTTTATATATTATATATTTATTTACTTATCACTATTATATTCTTTGATAGTTGACGCAATTATGTCTATTACTATATTTATATTTCTGGAGATCTACCAAGTCTAGATTGCTCAAAGTTTCTTATTATTTTTATATTGAAGTAATAAGAAAAATAGCGTACTGTAAATTATGCCTAGAATACCATGGCATAGCTCGGTAATTTGACTTTTACAAAATTTAAGTTATCCGACTATGTTCGGAAACGTGGTTTTGCTAAAGCGTACAAACGGATATTTTTTTTCAATATTTAGTGTTACTTAGATTAGAAATCACATATAAAAATGTTTTGAGAACACTATAATAATAAAAAATTGTTTAAATGCGTAATTTTGGCAAAAAATGAACATAGAATTATTTATTTTCAAAACATTCTCTTTTCTGTAAAAAGAGGCTTCTATAATAATAATATTTTGCCTATATATAATCCAGACCTATGTGCAGAGCCTGAACTTGGATTTTTGAAATATATAAGAGTTAGAAGAGAATTTATCAATATTTTAATACAAAAAAAGGGAAAACATTTTAGGAAAACAACACCGATTATTATTTATATTGATAGTAACTCTAAAAATAAAATAAATTTTTCAATAGGTCTAGCTCTGGCTCTCTAGAGATGTCTTAGCTATCAAAAGACAAAATATTATTATTATAGAAGCACTTTTTATAACAAGATAATGTTTTGAAAATAAAAAAATTCTAAGTTTATTTTTTGCCAAAATATCGCATTTAGATAATTTTTTATTGTAATAGCATTCTTAAAACATTTTTATACGATTATCCTAATCTAAGTGACACTAAATATTAAAAAAATATTCTCTTTTAGGCTTTTGCAAAATCACGTTTACGAACGTAGTCGAATACCTTAAATTAAATTAATGTGATTAAGTATTCCCGATTGTAGAAATAAAAGCAAAACCTTTTATATATTATGCTTTTGCTAGATTTCTCATCTTTCTAACCTCCTTTCTTTCAAAATTAAACCATTTCTCACAGAAAGTCAACATTGTGGGATAAGAAACAGCTGGATTTAACTATGAGTTCTCACAACATTATTTTTCTGGTAACTGAAAAATTAAATGTAGGAAAAATATAGAGTAGAGAAACCGGGTCTGGTGATAGCATCTACATCAATTCTTATTCATTTAAAAAGAGCTCGGATACAAAAACAATATTGAAATGGCGTGTAGAATATCTCTAAATAATATTATAATTAAATTAATTGATTAAATTGTTTTTAAATTACATTACATTTAGTTTACGTATCAAACTTTTATGAATAATTATACTTAGCCATTACTTCTTTTGATTAAATACAAAAATAACTTCATTAATTTCCATTTAGAAATAATTTAACATTCTTGAAAGTCCTAAAGAATTCGGATAAGTATTTTTATTACAACACTACTAAGGTTTTTAATGCTTAAAACTTTTTCTCTTGACTTTAACTGCATTTAAATGTGTTTTCATTGATAATTTATTCTTAATTAGTTTTACTCTGAAAATACTTAGTTGAACATTCTAGTTAAATTTTCTTCGCTGCTAAATAAGTAAGCATGAATAATACTAAAAAATTTTGTCTAAAGTGTTTTAAAAAGATTCAGAAATCACGTAATAAAACTGTATACTACCTTATACAATTTTCTCACCTATTATATTAACTTCTAATTAAATTAACCCCAAATCTGTCTTCTGTTAAGTTTAAAGTTGAAATTTATATCCGAAAGCAACTGTATTAAGATCATGTAATCATGTTAAAGATCATGTAATTGAAAAATTTGTATCAAGTTACAAACTGTTTTAATAAGTCAGAGAAAAAAGGAAGCAACGAGTAAATCCTTTAATAACTAAGAAGAATATTGTTTATTTTATCAAAATTTACAAAAATCAGAAAATACCAAAAAAATGGACTTAACCGCATTGGCTCCTAAATGACTCATACATACAAATATTTTTTTCATAAAAACGATATTAATGTAAAAGAGAACTAGTATTACTAAAACTTAATGTGTTATATATTACCCAAACAGACAAGGTTTCATAATTGATTTTTCCGAATAGGGATGTGGATTGGTATTTATCATTGTAGAACAAGTATCAGAATTGGTATCACTTTTAAGTGCCGCACTATATAGATGGAATACCAATCCCCCCAATATAATTTTAATGCTCTGTTTTCTCCCCAGAAGGAGACACCTGAGCGTTGACAACGCAAAGTTATAATAGGAATTTAATTTTGCCAATATCAACTAATTCAAACAAGCAGTCTAGGGATTTTTTCGACATACGACAAGGAGGCTGTCGATTTTTTGCATCCTGAAAGTCCACCGACTTGAGTCGGGGCCCAACCCGTAACCTCAAACGTACATAGCCAGGGACAACAAACTACCCCAACCTCTACCACCAGTTTCAAAATTATTAAAAAAGAAATACATTTATTGTTGAAATAGGGTATAGAAAAACTAAATAAGTGAAATAAGTCGTTGAGAAGTATTTAGCATTTAATTACGTTTTTAAAAATATCAGACTGTACACATCTAAAACAGCTTCAAGAACTTTAAATATTCAGAAAGCCTTCAAAGTGCCTTTCCTTTTGCTCTTTATTTGAAATTGATTTTAAAATTAAAATTTTTTATTTGTAATACATTTTTTTAAGATATAAGCAAACATCGACATCCCAAGATTAATACAAACACTTAACTATGACTAATTGGAAATTATCCAAGGCTAGACTGTTTAACTACTCGAGACTTTTGCCAAGATTTATTTACTCTTACAAGAGATACCAACTCTGCTCGAAGAATTTCTATTTAACATTAGTCAGGTTTAGAAGAAAGCTCAGATGGCCTTTTCTCCAGTAATTGAACCACCTAACGGCTTACCTAAGCCTCAGAAAATTAAAACCGTGGAATGGGGCATGATTCTGGTAGAAAATATCTAAATTTCAACACTGTTGTTTGGGATTTCGTTTTGAGATGAATTTGTAATCTTAACAAGAAATTGTAATTACCTGGCAAATTACTTTTGTTAATGACACAAGTTTACTCTTCAAATAGCCTTTTCCTTCAAGAGTTAAATGTTAAACGCGTTCCTTATATTTGTAGAATATTTTGAGACCGATAAAATGACTAAATTTGCTAACAGGAAAGAAATATATATGGGGAGTATAATATTTACAGGGGAGAAAAATTTAAAGTAAACTTAAGCTTATTTTTAAAATTATAAACAAATATTGTTAAATTATATCATTTGTTTCGAGATTTTCATAATATTCATCTTAAAATTTACAGGTAAATCATTTACAAAACAAATTTAGTCGGACTAGTCGGATTTAGTCGCTAAATCCGGAAAAATAGTTCGTTATATGGAAAATTCGTTGTATAGAGGTTCATCTTTTAATTTTCTTTATAAACCACACAAAATAAATTTAACTTCATAAGCACTATATATTAAAAAAGTAATTGCTCACAAATTTTGTGAATTAATAAGTATTTATTTTATATGAGTTATCCATAAAACAAAATGAAAAGAAAGAAAGAAAAACTGCAAGTAAAGTTTTTTGAAGCCTTTGTCTACTTCCTGAAGAAATAAGTTTTTTCTGATGCTCAAACACTTACGTTTTGACAGTCTCGAGTTACAAGAAACGATGTTACATGTACCACTGATCAGCACTACAAATGAACGGAGATTAGTTCAAGGACACGGTGACACGAGAAGACTCCACTGAGGGTGAAAGGGTATGTTTCAAAGGTGTTTCCAGTGAATTGGACAGTGGGGGTTAAAGGTTGCGCTTCTTGGATGAAACGCCCAGAATTATATTGCTCTCGGAGAGTTAGGCACCTAATAAAACCAGTTCAAGATTTATGACCACCTTAAAATGTGTTAAAAGAGAGAATAACTTGAAATGTCCAGAAATACTTTAAAAAAAGGGTAAAAAAAATTTGAATCACAAGAAAAAAGAAGTTATATGAAAAATGCACTTCGCTTTTGGGAGGTTATTTTACGAAGAAAATCGTGAAATGTTCTTGCTTCCAAGAAAAAGTTCGCTATATAGAAAAATTTGCAATACAGAGGTTCGTAATATGGAGGTTCGACTGTAATTGAGAATAGAAAATACTTTTCGTATTCATTAGCAAAATAAATGGATTTTAACAATTAACATATTTTACAGTACAATTAAATTTGAAGTATGCTTCTATATATCATGTTCAGTGTTTTCTTTTTTTCAAGTTGGCCTATTGGTTTAAAAATCTCTTTTCTATGAAAAGTTTGAGAAGTGCTTGAAAGATTGAATACCTAATCTTACAAAGTGAACAAAATAATGTCAGTGAAAAAAATCCACATAAATATAGCTACACTTACTTGTACTTCTTTAATGTATTCTAGAAAAAAAGTCCCTGTAAATATTGGAATTAAAAACAAAACTTAAAAAAAATTATTTTCAACAATATTCAGGAACACGATATTTTTGAATTAATTGAACATCATTTGAAATTTTTCTGAGTCCTAATCAAATTTAAATAACAAGTGAAATCATATACGAAAGCTTAGAAAAGAAACATATGTAAAAATTATAACTTGTATGTATATGTTTTTAAATATATTTAAGAAACAATAATGTATACAATTACACTTGTTTAATATGTAAACAATGTAACAATTTATTAAAAATAGCAAGAGACGATTTCTTTTTATAATCAGAAGCAATTTTTTTCAACTTCAAGTCGATGATTAAAGAATACGCTCACATTATCTAACGAATACTATTTTGTTATACAAAGATAATTTAATTACTTTTTTATAATTTTTGTATTATCCTTTTCAATCAACATCTTCATAACATTTGAAAATAAAATTTGAACCATCTTTTTTAGGATCATTTTATTTATGTCTTAACAATACTAAATTCCAAGAGTCTTAAATGGATTGAAACTCTTTCTTGTTTTGTCGAAACTAAATAAAATTATGTAAAATTATATGTTCATTTGAAATAGTTTTTCATTACTTTCTATCCGCATTTAATTTCAGATTTCTATTAAATTCCTTCCGTCTAATTGAGGAAAGTGTTTTACTTGTCTGACATTTTATTGCATTTTTAACTCCATCGTAGGAATAAAATAATAAAAAAACAGACAATAATACTACAAGTGATAAGTAAATATAAGGCCTGATTTGCGAAGCCAGACAACAGTTTAGTATGAAAACATTTATGTATGATGGCAAGTAAAAAAACGCTTAAAAAATCCTTTATTATTTCAAGACTTTAATATTGATCTAATTATTTTTACTCTCCTTGTAGCTCAACCATTACCAAAATCATAAAAGAATAAAATATTGGATAATATATGCATTTGATGATATATTGTAATAATTTCGCTTGTCTTTTATCACGGCAAAAAAACCCTACGAAAATGTATCTGAATACAGAAAACAGAGAACTTATATATATTTTTGACAAATCTTGATGAAAATACAAACTAAGTTATATTTTCTGAACGGCTATGCGTAAGAATGCTCTAATAGTGAAAATGAAATTAATTTTTAATATTAAAGAAATTTTAGTTTTACTCTAAAGAATGGAAGTTATGGTTGATCAGAATCATTTAACAATTTTCATAAATTTTACATTATTTAAGCATATATATAAATTTACATTTCTATGGAAAATTGTGTGTGTTTTGTGCTTCCTAATTTATTTGAATTTGAATTATGTTGCTTGTGTGTGGTTGTGTAGTATCACCAAATCTGTCTGTCTTTCAATTTGTAGACAAAATATATCAGATAACCAAGCAAATTCGAAATGCCATTGTTTGCTACATTCAAGAAATAAATCCTTTAGCTACAGCAGAGCATAATACAATGGCTCGCAATAAACGTAGGTACTCCGATGTTACCAATGAAGTTACTTTTCATTAAAAATTAATGTGTTAAAATAAACTCAGTTCTTGATTGCAGACCTTCCATTTTAAGGGTCTTCTTTTATACAGGTCAGACAAACGATTTCTACGTAGAACTAAAATAAGTGGGGATACTGGTTTTAACTCGTGAGCCACATTGTGAAAGCGGAGGTACCGGGAGACTGCATCTTTTTAAAATGATTGCAAACCAAATATAAGTTAAATAATATAAGGATAATATATAAAATTTTCGAGGACTACAGTCATGGAAATGGAAATTGAATTCACACAATGATATGCTCACTAAACAACATGCAGAATTAACCATGCAACCCTCTCTCCGAGATTTCACAAAACACAAGCGGGAGGACTTTGAACCTTTACAGATTTAATGTGCATCAATTTATCTACACGGTGAGTTTTCAGTGGCGTTGGAGCTTGAATTCATGACACGCAAGCCACGAGTCCATTATAAAGATCATAAGATTACCATGGTTCCTCTAGGTTTTGAGACCGGATTTGAGAATGTAAGTCCAAGAAAAGACTGTAGACCCAATGGCAATCTATAATGAAAATTATTTTGTAAAGTACGCAAAATTTAAACTTGATCCGTTTTTTTAAATTAATAAAAAAACTTCGCATGCTCAGTAAAAATGTGATATTCTTATTTTTATAATTTTCTCCAAAAGTGCACCACTTACTTGAACAGCAAAAATAATTTTATTTTATTACAACCCAGTTTTAAAATTAATGTTTATTACTTATCAACAAACTTTAAATGCAAGCTTGGAATCCGTAATAAAAAGCTGTAACTAATGTCACACAAAATTCATTCTCTCTTAAACTCTTAATATCATTACAAATATTTAAAGTGTAATATAAAATACTTAACCATAAAAAATTTTATATGTGTATAAATTGAACAAAGCTTTTAATTTTTAAAATAAAAGAGCTTCACAAAACACTTGAAGAAGTATACTAGGATTAATAAATTTATCCCACATTAATATTCAATGCCACTTGCTCTCTTTTTTCCTTTAAAGAAACTGCATTAAAAATCTTAAATATTTTTAATGAATAATATAATGTACGTGTATGTTGTTTTGTTAGGTTTTGACACTAATAAGACACAAAAAATGTATTTGTCTACTGCTATTTTTTTAGACAATAATGAACTCAGACTGTAAATCTTCTGAAGGAAAACCATTTTTCTATCTAAATTATTATTAAAATTCTTTTAATATCATGATGCTAAAACATTTGGAGCAAATAAAATATAAAATAAAAA
Organism: Trichonephila inaurata madagascariensis; assembly: GCA_019973955.1. Taxonomy (NCBI): domain Eukaryota; kingdom Metazoa; phylum Arthropoda; class Arachnida; order Araneae; family Nephilidae; genus Trichonephila; species Trichonephila inaurata. Next base: position 69 of record BMAV01024695.1, on the reverse strand, counting down.
CCTGCTAATGGTAACCTAATGAAATGTAAAGTTGCATGAAATTAAAAACAGGTTATCTATGATGAAAAG
>BMAV01024694.1:0-32963 GCA_019973955.1 Trichonephila inaurata madagascariensis | reverse complement strand
GAGGGAAAATTTTGTTCTCTTTAATAATATCACTTTATTTTTACTGTCAAATTTACATCCACGTTTTGGAATAGACTTAACCTTTTAAATTCTGTTTTGTTTCCATTATGTCAAAAATTTTCTGCTATACGGGAAGATGGATTCATAAAGCATTGTTTAAACCCCCTAAATCCTGGTCTAATTCATGACAGCTCTAAAAATTTTTAATAGGTCTCGGTTTTAGTCCAAAGACTTTTTTATCTACATATGTTATGTCCCTTGAACCCAATTTTTTTTTTTGTCATTGGGGTTTAAAATTTTTTTTCACTTGGTTTTTTATTTTATTATGTATAATATATATATATATATTATATATATATATAAAAAATCTTAACCTTAGGAACCAAGATTGCAGATTTAAAAAATTTTTTCGCCAGTAAACCCTTTCACCTGTAATTTGTCTATAACTGGCCCATATATGTTTTGTTGTTGACCCCCATTGGTCAGCAGTGCTAGACCAGGTCCGATTTCACACTTTTAAAAACCCAACAACAGCAAGGGGATCGTTGCTAAATCCGCTTGGTGACCCCCAGGCATTCGAGAATGGAACAGACAACCCCGGGCTGAAGAACGTTCGTACATTTCAAAGTTTCATCCCAAAAAAATCCCCATTGTTTTAAGATGGCCATTCCCCGGAAAGGGGTGAAGAGTTTGACGCCTTTTGTATATATATATATATATATATAATTTATTATATATATATATTATATTTTTTTCCTTTATTTAAAACAGGAATGTTTAAATTTTTTTTGGGAATTATTTTTTGTTTTTAATTTTAGTATGATTAGATGAGCAAGCATTTTAGACTTCTCAAATTGAAAAACAAAATACTTTGAACAATATATCCATATTTCAACAACACGTTAAAATGTTTAATCTTCTGTCCTTTTCTTGAATAATTTTAAAAAGAGTGTATTTTTTTTTTACTTCTTTAAATACTTTATATTATTACTTCAATTTTAGAAGGGGAAATAAATTTTAATTAGCGTGATTTTATAGTTGGCAATTTGCTAAAATTATTCAGATTATTTTCCTTTAATTTTTTTGTAAGGGTAAAAATTTTAATATAAAAACAAACTACCTCCAAGATCTCTAAAACAATTCAGTAAATAATGTTTTAGAATTTTATTTGCCTAAAAGAAAAAACCAATATCACATGTTTCCTTATAATTTTTCAAGTTAAAACTCTTACAGAAAATTTTTTGCCATCTTATTGCATTTGTAAGTCCCCCCAGAGTAATGAAAAAAATTCTGAGATATTGTAAATTTGCATTGTGACAATTATATCATAAAAATGTTGAACAATTTGCGTAATTTTAATTGAATGATATTAATCTATTGAATATTGGTCGCAAATAGTGAAAGTTTGAGAAGCACTGGTCTAAGAAAAGAAATATTAATTATTTGTAGCACACATTTAATATACGTAGCCACAAATGAAATAATGTTTCATAACCATTATATAGTACGTAGAAGTTATTGAAATAATATAATGACCCCCGGTTTTCCCCTTTTTTTAAAAATACAATGCTGGCCACCGTAAATGCAACACCAAGAAAGACAAGAGATAGTACAACAGAAATTATTTTGTAGATAACATGTTGACCAAGTATCAAATGATTGCATTTATAGAAACTGTGAAGGTGGTTTTGCCAGAATTAGAGCCAGAGGCCGCTATTGATGGAGATCACCGCTGCCACACGCCTCGGGATTGATTCAAAGAGACTTTGGTGTTTCTTGGGGGTAAAAAACGCAGTTCCCCCCCGTTTCCAAAGTTGAACTGGTGTGGCAGCTGGGGGGGTAATCTGGATCAATCGTTGAGCAACCATGGACCACATGTTTTCTATCGGTGAAAGATCCGGAGAAGCGAGCCGGCCAATGAAGCAATTCAATGCGGTGATTAACGAAGAACCTTTGGACAATACGTGCTACGTGTGGTTGCGCATTATCCTGTTGAAATATGGCTGTGGCCAAACCCTGAAGGTAAGGAAGGACAACTGGCTCCAACACCTCGGAGATGTAGCGCTGGCTGTTTAAAGTACCGGCAATGCGTACTAGAGGAGTGCGAGAGTGATATCCAATACCACCCTATACCATAATATCTGGTGCAGGACCAGTGTGGTGGTGCATAACGCAGCTGTTCAGCATCCTCTCTACACGGTGTCTCCAGACTCGAATCCGACCATCGTGGTGTTTCAGACAGATGAGTAACTCGTCAGTAAAGACAACTTCATCCCATTCTGCCACCCACATCCTTCTTTCATCGCACCATTGGTGGCGGAGACGTCTGTGGTTCTGCGTCAAGGGTACATCAAGCAATGGACGTCTTGCGGACAGACCACTCTACTGTAAACGGCGTCGAATGGTACGCACAGACACTGAATGATGCGTTACAGACTCAATGTTCTGTGCTACGGTTCATGATGTGACTGAGTGATCCGTCACTGCCATGCGCACAATTTGCCTTTTTTCACGTGAAGTGGTGCACTGAGGTGGGTGTGATCGATCACGTCGGACCCTCCTGCATCCAACGGTCACATATCAGCATTACAGTTGTTTGGTTTCATCCAACACGACTGCCGATTTCCCTGAAAGATAATCCAAAATCTCGGTCCTTCCTCTTGCGAACTCGGATACTTGATCAAAAGCTGACAGCTGATTTCTACGAGACATGACTGATCGTTTTTTGAAAAAAACACAAGAAAAACACAATTGCCGAACTTGAAATCATCGAATTCTCCAAGCCTTAAATAGCTCTTTGAGGTGGTGCCACAGGCGCGCTTGATGTGTATCTGCGCTGAAATTCTAATCATTTGCATATTTCACCTCCGCTAATGCATGTTGTAAATTTCATGTTATTTGCATGCTTCCTTCAATGTGTTGCATTTACGGTGGCCAGCAGTGTATAACTACAATGAACGTAATCGTGTTCCTTACATTATTTTGATAATATAACAAAATCCTTGAAAAATATGACTTGATTTTTCTTTGGTGGTATTCAGCTTTGCTTGAAAAGTTGCATCTCTCTTTGAAAATATTTATGGAATAACAAGTATAAGGCAAGAGCAAATAAAAATATACCTTGATCTGAGTACATTTCTTCTTAGAAAATACTGAATTTATTTTCATTATAGAAACAAAGGAGAAGAAAATTGAAAGAATTTTTTCGGAGTAATGTTTCAGAAAATTAACAATTTTTTTATAAGACTTGAAATAAAATGTATAGAACTCTGAGCATGCAATAGTTATCACAAATTTTATTCATAATTAATTCATGTGTCGTAAGATCAGTTAGGAATAAGAACACGCTGGATAAATATTAATTAATAATTTTCCGAAATGCAATATTTATGAAATTTCATATAAAATGTTAACAGAATATTCAGCGAATATTCTTCATTTTTTTTTTAAAAAAATGAAGAATTTTTTTATAAGTATCAACAGTATAATCAAATATTTTTTATTCAGAAAATTGATAAGTAAAAATAAGATATAAATTTCTTAGTTGGTATAGTAAAAACAATCAGAGCTATTAATTAGTAATGTAATTAATCTCGCCTCATGTTAATACCTTAATTTCAAATTGGTTCTGAAAATGATTGCTGTAAAATATTAAATTTGATGCGGGTAAAAAGTTTAATATTTACAGAATTCGCTAAAAAATTCAATGAATAAAATAAGTTACAAATTTTACGGTGAAACATGTCAAAAATTTGAATTATAATTTTTCTTTAAACGTATTATTTATTTATTCCTATATGAAATTCTTATAATCAGATTATTCAAGCTGACTTTTTTATGAAGTTTGGGTATAAATATTTCTAATATCAACATTTAAATTATACTTTATGTTTTTCTTTTTAAAACGTATAAAATTTCTTTATATTTTCGGGTTATTTTGTTTGAAACTTATAGGAAGCATTACAGACAACGTTTTTTTATTAACATTTGTCTTTTCTCTTATCAGCACAATGTAAACTATAAATATCCTATTAAAACTCATAACTATGGTATTACATATAACCATCTGTGTTCTAATATATGCACCAGATTCATTAATTTAGGTTATATTAATATTGCAGTCGGGAACAGTTCAATAAATTATTGACGTTCTACTAATTTGAATTCACGTCAGATGACGAAGATCAATACATGTAGCTACCGATTAAAAGCTTAATTGTTACGTTATTGTGCAACATACTATTATTCAATCAAATGGTGGCAATTGGAAGCAACACACACAAATATTACATCTGGATGCTGGTTTCCATATGGATAAAGGATAACTTTTGTATAAGAATAATACGACTATTTAATATAAAACTCAAACTCACAGTGGCGCAACAGCCCATGTGGACCAGGGCCTACTGTACCCATCCCAGTATACGTGACCATTGGGCACTGAGGTGCATGAGCAGATGTCCCGATCAGGTGGTCAGTCTGAAGAGAGACCCCTATAAGTCCCCAAGCACGCTTGATACCTTTATCGACCCCGAAGTGAATAAAGGCAAAACCCCCCCAGCCGGAATAGAAACCGGGTCTGTGATGCGGAAACGCGATACGCTACCACTCGACCACTGGGCCTTATTTAATATAAAATGTAAAATATATAAATAGGTAGTTGCTTTAAGAAATAATGTATTCCAATGAGACAATATTATTTCGAAGTATGATATTTTCAAGTACAATCAGAATGGAATATCTATACATGTAAATAAAAATGAAGTGCCTGTTTATAATTTGAAATTAACAGCTTTTTACTAAATGTATTTAAAAATATAAGGTATTATAAAAAATCAATTTTTAAAATTTTTTTCGTCTTCGTCTGTCTGTCTGTCTGTCTGTCTGTATATCTGTTTGTTCCCCGGGTAATTCTGAAACGGCAGACCAATTTTGAAAACTTTTCCGGCGAAGCTAAAGTTATAAAGGGAAAAACTTGGGGTCTTTTATTATAGAAAAAAAAAATTTGGTTCCGGAAAATAAAAATTTAAAAACCCAAAGAAATGGTAAACAATATCCGTTTCAAAAGGGGGTCATTTATTTCAATCGGGAGTGTCAAAGGCGCATCCCCCTCACCCCCTTTCTTGCAGCGGCTTCCTTTCATCCAACCCAGTCCTACCCCATCTACAGTGTCAAAGGTCACCCTCCCCCTCCCTCCCCTGCTTGCATATTCGTTTCACCCCCACTGTTTTCTTAGACCTATTTTGAACTGACTATTGTATATAGAGATAGTTCAGTAAATTTAAAATTTTTATATAAAAGATTGTTCGTAAATTTAAATTGATATAGAAGATTTTCAGTAAATTTTAATATTGTGATAGAGTTTGTTCATTAAATTGAATATTGTATATAGAGATTTAATATTAACGTATTACACATTATGGGGCGTTAAAATTTTTTAAAAAAAATTTTTTTATCATCTGTTATATCACATTTTTTAAAATTAAGCAAGTAGGGTTTTTTTATTTAGCTGAAATATAAAAAAGATTTTTTTAATTTAACCCCGAAAATTAACTCATTAAAACCCTTTATTTCAGTCGTTTGTTTTTTTTTAATTCACCGTGGAAGAAGGGTATCCAATAGTTTTTCAATATATTTTTCCCTTTTTTCCTTTTTTGGGTCATTCCCCATAATATGGATAAAGTATATATATATGTCCACCGAAAATAAAATCCTAAAAAAATATGAAAAAAAATGTTTAAACATTTTTAGCGGAGATAATATGCAAATGATTAGTATTTAAAAACAAAAGCCCCGGGAACCCTCAAAGCGCAAAAGGCTTGGAAATTTCGACGATTTTAAGTTCGGCAATTTTTTTTTTTCTTGGGGTTTTTTCAAACAACGATCAGTTATGTCTGTAGAAAACAGCGATCAGTTTTTGATCAAATATCCAGTTCGACAGAGGAAGGATACTCCTACCGAGATTTGGATTATCTTTCAGGGGAAAATTTGGGAGTCGTGTTGGGCGAAAAAAAAAATTGTAATGCTGATATGTGACCGTTGGGTGGGAGAGTCCGACGTGGTCGATCGCACCCACCTCAGTGCACCACTTCACGTGAGGACGAGCTGGTGTGAGCATGGCGGTGACGGATCGCTCAGTCACATCACGAACAGCACAGCACATTGAGTCTGTATGTCGCATCATTCAGTGTCTGTGCGTACTATTCGACGCGTTTGGCAGGCGGTGCTCCGCAAGACGATCGCGGTAGCTGGAGTCCTGACGCAGAGCCACAGACGTCTCCGCATAATGGTGCGATGAAAGTGGGCAGCAGAATGGAATGATGTTGTCCTTGCGGCAGGTCACGCATCTGTCTGCAACACCGATTGTCCAGTTCGAGTCTGGAACACCGTGGATAGGGTTGCTGAAGACAGCGGCGTTATGCACCACCACACTGGTCCTGCACCGAATTGTATGTTATAAGGTGGTATTAGATATCACTCTCGCACTCCTCTAGTACGCATTGCCGGTACTTTAAACAGCCAACGCTACATCTCCGAGGGTGTTGGAGCAGTTGTCCTTCCACTTAACTTCAGGGCTTGGCCAAGTATATCTCAACAGGATAATGCGCAACCACGGCGCGCATTGTCCCAAAGGTTCTTCGTCAATCACTGCATTGTTGGCTTCCCTGAGCCGACTCGCTTCTCCGGATCTTTCACCGATAGAAACATGTAGGTCCATGGTTTGCTCAATTGACCAGAATTTACACCCCCAGCAGCCACACCAGATCAACTTGGGCAACGATGTGGAAGCTGCGCTTCGTCTGCTATTTTAGAACACATCCAAAGTCTCTTTGGAATCAATGCCGAGGCGTGGTGCAGCGGTGATCTCAACAATGGTGGATACTCTGGCTACTGATTCTGGCAGGAACCACACTTCTGAAGTCTATAAATTTAATCATTTAATACTTGGTGGTATGTTATCTACAAAATAAATTTTGTTGTGCTATCTCTTGTCTTTCTTGGTATTGCATTTACGGTGGCCAGCAGTGTATTATAAACACGATATTTTTCTTTCTCTCAAAAGAAATCGCTGCCAAAAATGAACTAAATAAATAAGTAAAGGAATATTTAATATTTATTCTCTTTCTTTCATTTTCCAATGTAATATAGGAGAGAATGCTAATGTAAATAAACTATCCTCAAATACGCAAGAATTATCAGCATACATATACGTACATGCTAAAATAAAATACTAGCGTATACTAAGTATATGTACATGTCCAATATTAAATATTTTATAAATATACTGAACTTATTTATTATATATTTTAAAAAAATTTGTCTGGATTCCTTCAAATATTTTCTCCCCAGAATACGAGGGTCACTCTGAAGTTTTTGAACTACTCCAAGGTTTTTAAAGTTATACTAGGAAAGTTCAAAGTAGTCTTCTCCAGCATCAATGCACTTTTGTAGACTAATTTTCCACTGATTAAATGCCTCAAACCAATATTTTCTCCGAATTGATGAAAAAATGCATTCATAATCAATCTCTTCTTCTGAATGAAAACGATGTCCTCGTTGGTTCTTGTTAGATTAAAAAATAACCAAAAGTCACACATAGATAAATCCGGAGAATAAGGTAGATTTTTTTGTTTAAGAAACTCAATTGTGTTAATCCGGCTATATGGGAAGATTCATTGTCATGGTAAAGCATTAGTTCCCTAAAATTAACTTCTTGGAGCATTTCCGGAAGGCATTTAGTGGTATACCAGTTTGCTGTTACTGTCTTCTGTCCTTCCAACTTGATGGCTTTGACCAATCCCGTACTTCTGAAGAAAACGTCATACATTACTTTTTTGATTGCTGGTTGTCTTTTCACCATTGTTGCGGTTGGATCATCTTCATAGACTCATACTTTGCTTTCTTGATGTGTTGGAACGTCAAAAAAGGTATGTACGTTTCATCACCCGTTACAATTTTAGAAATGATGCCGATGCCACCATCACTTACCAATTTAAGGTATCCGACTACGTTCGGAACCATGATTTTAAAAAAGCGCATAAATGTATAATTTTCATGATATTTAGTGTCACTTAGATTAGAATACATGTATACAATTGTTTTAAGGACATTATGACAAAAACCAATTATTTAAATACAATATTTTGGCAAAAAATTAACTTAGAATAACCTTTTTTCCAAATGTTCTCCTTTTGTGAAAAATGGTTCTATTATAATAATATTTTGCCCATTATATAACTCATTTCTGTACAGAGGCTCAACCATGATTTTCGAAAAATTCAAATTATTTTCAGATTTACAACCATTTGAAATAATTATCGGCGCATTTTCTTAAAATTTCTCCCTTTTGTTTTTGTAAAACATGGATAAACCGACTTCCAAGTTATGCGTTTCAAAAATTCTAGTTGAGCCTCTGTAGAAAGATCTAAGCTATATACAGGCAAAATATTAATAGAATAGAAGCATTTTTTACAAAAGGAGAACATTTGGAAAACAGGTTATTCTAAGTTAATTTTTTGCCAAAATATTCTATTTAAATAATTTTTTTGTCATAATGTCCTTAAAACAGCTTTATATATGTATTCTAATCTATGTGACACTAAATATCATAAATATTATCCATTTACACGCTTTTGCAAAATCACGGTTCCGAACGTAGTCGGATACCTTAAGGGTTTCTTGACTTATTCTGACGTGCTCTTCTTTTTAGTGCTCAGTTAGATTATGGGGAACCCAACGGCAAAATACTTCTTTCATATATAATTCTTCATGAATTATTTTGTGTATGGCTGTGGATCTAATGTTTAAAAAAAAAAAAGTTCCTTTTATATCATTTGGTAGGTACAGCGATTATCACCCCTTAACATTTTTCGTATGGCAGATTCATATTATTCGTTATTACTGCCTGTGTGTTCTTCAACCTGAAGAGAATTGCGACCACTGCAAAATTCTTTAATTATCTCAATACAATAGCATGACATGCTAATTGAAGCTGTTGAAAGCATTCCTCTTGATTTAAGGTATCCAACTATTTTCGGAACCGTGATTTTAAAAAAGCGTATAAATGGACAATTTTCATGATATTTAATGTCACTTAGATTAGAATACATATATAAAATTGTTTTAATGACATTTTGCTAAAAACAATTATTTAAATACAATATTTTGGCAAAAAAATAACTTAGAATAGCCTTTTTTAAAAATGTTCTCCTTTTATAAAAAAAAAGCTTCTAAAATAATAATATTTTGTTTATATACAGTAAAGACTTTTCCAGAGAGTCTGGACTATTTTTTTTTTGAAAAATCACATTATTTTCAGAGTTACAACCATTTGAAATGATTGTCGGCGGTTTTTTTTCTAAAAATCTCTCCCCTCTGTTGTCGTAAAACATGGATAAACCCACTTCTAAGTTATATGTTTCAAAAATTCTAGTTGAGCCTCTGTACAGAGGTCTGAGCTATATACAGGCAAAATATTATTATAATAGAAGCATTTTTCACAAAAGAAGAATATTTTGAAAATGGGTCATTTTATGATCATTTTTTGACAAAATATTGTACTTAAATAATTTTTTAATGTAATGTTGTTCTTAAAACAATTTTATATACATTTTCTAATCTAAATGACACTAAATATCATAAATATTATCCATTTATACGCTTTTGCAAAATCACGGTTCCGAACGTAGTCGGATACAGCAATTTATCTCATGTGTGTGTGTGTGTGTGTGTGTGTGTGTGTGTGTGTGTGTGTGTGTGTGTGTGTGTGTGTGTGTGTGTGTGTGTGTGTGTGTGTGTGTGTGTGTGTGTGTGTGTGTGTTGTGTGTGTGTGTGTGTGTGTGTGTGTGTGTGTGTGTGTGTGTGTGTGTGTGTGTGTGTGTGTGTGTGTGTGTGTGTGTGTGTGTGTGTGCACGCGCGCATTGATTTGACTATTCTATGAATATATCTTTTTGGTCAAAAAAGATTTACATGTCTTATTTTAAAGGACGCATTTTACACGCATTAAAACCAAATGAAGAAACATATTTATTGTCCTTTGAGAGTAATGTGACTGAATTTTACGGTATTTTTTTAATTACATGTTAAGTTATTTATATAATGATTTCTTTACATTAAGGTACTGTTTTCATAAAAATAAGTACAGAATTTGTGCCAAGTTTTATACATAAATGTTAATATTCTTAGTTTTACACTCAAAAGAGAGGTTTGAATAAGCGGTTTTATCTATTTCTTGACATCCTTTGTGGTATACATTCATGAGTACAAATAGACAAGGAGGATAAAGACCTAATAACCATGTATGAAGAATTTTAACTCATGAAAAAAATATATATTCTGTCATTTCGTATAATTAATAATATGAAAGATAATTGATATTTCGCCAAATATAAATGTAAAAAAGTGATATAAAGAGTGTCAGGAAATATATATGTATATTTAGATACATATATATAATGATTATAATGTACTAAATGGCTGTATATCTAACTTAATGATATGTTGGAATATAGCTAAATGTCGCAAGTTAAAAAAAGCAGAAAGGTCACAGTAACACAATTGCAAATTCTTAAACTTAGGACTAAGATTGTAAGGTTAACATTGTTCCAAGGCGTCAGCCTAATGCTTTATTTAGATTTGCGGGTTTAAATTAAATTATTAGGTAGAGTTTGAATTCTTTTTTTGTAAAAACTAATTTCTAAAAATAAATAATTCAAATATTAAAAATTACTATGTAATTAATAAATTAAAAAATGTTTAAGAAATATAGGAAAAAATTTTAAAAAATGATTTATAATAATTGATAATTTGTTTAAAAAATTTTGATTTTTCTAATGCATATTTACGTACTAAATACTTCTTGAAAACTCGTCTGTATAATTAAATCATAAACTGAGACCTGCCAGTTCTTCCCTTCGAGAAAGTCTGAAAAATTACGCTTTCTCTGAATTTATTTTGATTTTGATTTCAATAATGTTACGAAAGTTACTTATTTGAAAAAGTTATTTATCAGTTGAGAAAAAAAATTCTTTCAAGAGTAATATTTTGTGTGATATAATCCATTGGATATCAGGCAGTTTTCCTTCATGCTAAATTTCGAAAATTCTGTCCCCTTAACAACAATGATTTAATATTATTAGCAACAAAGTAATGGCTTCGTTAGAAAATGTCTACCTTGCTCAATTTTTTCATAAACAATTTTTCTTTATACTTAACTATAAGTACTTCAAAAGAATTTTTTTTGTTAGGTCCAGCAGATTCGCCGTTTTTTAATTAATTAGCCCAATAACGATAATGATCATCGTACCTTTCTCATTTCTCTATATTAACAAGGAAAAAAAAACTTTAAAAACATATTTCGCTGGAAGTTTTTTCCTTCATCGCAGTAATTGTATGCTTTATGTTTTTCAAACGCGTCATTTAATAAGATATAGTGCCCCAAATAACTCCTCTTCGGTATTTTTACTCTCCACCAATCTTCGGAGCTTAGAAAACCATTAATTAAATTAATCTTCAGAGAGAAATATCTCTTATTATTATAATTTGTACCCAAATACTCTACATTAGCTCTAATAAATAAGGAGTTGTTTTTTCGTTGCAAGATCAAAATAATATCTTTTAATGAACGGCTGTCATAAAGGAAGCAATTAACAGGGGATTAATTATCATTTAAGAAAAAGCAGTAATTTGAAGTTTGTCGATAACGCGAGAGATAATTGAATATAAAAATTTTACTTTAACTGGAAGGTTTATTTTATGTGTTCTTTATTTCGATTTCCAATTTTGAGAGGAATACAAATCCATAGTTTATTTTGCTATCTTGCATAAAACTAAAGCTGTATTGATTACGGAGTTAACTACTTAAGGAAATGAGATCCAAAAAAAAAATGAAAAAGTGTAAAAGTATTTTTATTTTTTGTCCAACATATCTTACTAAACTCTTGTAATTAGTATAGAAAAATAACAGCATAATGAAGTAAACTAGAAATTTGTTTCTTTGTCTGGAAATGATCAATAAAAATACCCTATATAACTAAAAGATTCTTCTTAAAGTTTCGGATCATTCATATTATAAAACAAGGAGTTAAATTATTTAAACAGAAAGAAGCATTATAATTGTATTTTATTACCAGAAAAAAGGGGCTAATGAGCACTTCTTAAAAGCGGCACAAACATCTAACAAGAAAGCTCATGTTCTCAAAATATTACGCATTTAAAAACCTCGCATTTTTTTCATTAACTTCTATTTTTTATTAAAAAAATTGATTCACGGAACTTATCAAAAGTGTAAAATTTGATTCTGCTTTTTTATCTGTAGCATAATCCAGTAAAACTGATACAATATAGTAATGTATTATATTCTTTTTATCATTATTTAAAATTTCAACATCATTCACTAAAATTAACGTGTTGATAAGATAAATGTAAAAAAATACTGTTATTTTCTATATAACAAAATATTTTTTTATTTCTAATGGACTGCGTATTGGTGTTTTATCATTGAAGACCTAGTACATTCCCTGAAAGCTGGTAATCTTTTTAGTGCAACACCATATCATAAAATATGTGTAAATAAAATATAAGTTAGAATTCCTTTTAATTTTGATTCGTTGAGAACATCTGAAATTTAATTTCATTAATATATTGGAAGAATGCAGTGATTGCTATAATAATGTAGAACAAAATATGAAAAAGAGTTAATTCTAAGACCATATATTTCTTAAAACAGAAGATGAATTTTCGCCCTTAAAAATATGGGAAATAAACATTGGTTTCAGCAATTGATAAATTATTTACTTTAAGTTATACATATACTTAAGCAAACAATAATTATTTGCATTTATTAGAGAAAAAACTTTATTCCGAGAGGGATTAATTAACTGACATATTTTAAGTTATGTTTATTAAACTATCTATATGAATTATTGCAGTTGATATACTGTTTACATACATTTTAATAATTTATAAATAGATTAATAACAGATTAATTCTGTTTTTTGTTTTTCTGAAATATCGAACCCAAATTTTATAAATTTTCTCCTTTATCTTTCGAAAATATTTTAAATTACATTGGAATGCATTATCGAATATAATATGGCTTATTTGCAAAACCCATAGCATGTGTAGCCTATAGGAAAATTTCAGTACCAAGAATAGATAACTTAATTAAAAATCATATTAAAAATATAACGGAATGTATTACCTTATTAATATGATTTAAAGTAAAATTACTAAAGAGGTAAGCTTTGACAGTTTACCATAAAAGATACAACGTAGATGACCAGCATCTGTTTCTCCTCGATCTGTTTCTCATAATTGAGCCTCTGTACAGAGGTCGGAGCTATATACAGGCCAAATATTATTATAATAGAAGCATTTTTCACAAAAGGAGAACATTTTGAAAAAAGATTATTCTAAATTAATTTTAGCCGAAATATGATTTAAATTATTTTTTTGTCACAATGTCCTTAAAACAATTTTATACATGTATTCTAATCTGTGACACTAAATACATGAAATTATCCATTTAATGGGCCTTTTAAAATCACGGTTAAAACAGATCGGATACCAAAAAGGGAATTTAATAATTATGACTTTAGGGTGGAGTAACAAGAAACGCGTGTGCCCTTGTAACTTAATTTTTAAAAGGAATACAATTTTTAATTTTTCACTACTAAGTACATAAATCCATGAAAACTATACATTTAATAGTTATTATTTTCTTGAAAATGTATGGATGCTTCATCCATTATTCGAATGGGTGTTTGAAAGTGCCAGGAATGCATTGGATAATATTTGAATATCTAAAAACCTTAATTTATCTTAACAGCATCAATCGGTTGTGCAATTTTTTTCAATCACTTTGATATGATGGTAGTAATTTTCGGAAATAAATAAAAATAAGCTTTTCATTTTTTTCAAAAAGACCTTTGAAAAAATGTCTTACATTTTTATTTAAATTCCCATTTCACGGAATTTAAAACAATATTTTTACTGTCTTTCTTTAGTTGAAAGGATTGCAGTAAAAACATAAAAAGCATTCTTAACATATTTTATCTTATTAGTCAAGTGTTCATAATTTCAGTGGTTTTCTTTCAATTATGTTATTATAAAAAACAGAACAATTTTTTTTTAAAATCGCAAACCAATATCCTAAAAAAAACTTAAATATGCATAATTTCCCATCTTATGTTATTTCACTATCAAAAGCATATGGGGAAAAATTTTAATTCTAACTCAGCTCAAAACAGACAATAAAACGAAACTGTTTAAATTAATCTCCTGGTACCAGCGAAAATTCAGACCCAATAATTAATAAAATACTCAAGTAAAGTTAAAGGATTTCCTTTAGTTTTCTATTAACTAGTTCACTAACTATAATTATCGATTGGGGAAAGATAGCAATTGAAACAAAATGCATTCCAAGTAAGACTAAATTGATTTTAATTTTAGACTTCCTTTCTTTTTAATTAGTGTAGTATCATAGTGATAATATTTAAATTTTAACTTATGCTTGATAGATGAGAATTAATTACATGTCTTTTTCAAATGTTTCTTTTTAAAAATAATTGGGAAATAAAACATAAAATTTTCAAAAAAATGAAAAACTTTCGTGGGATTGATTTTTAAAATGACATAAGAAAAATTAAAATACATATTGTGTGTGTGTGTTAAGCATACATAATAAATTAAAGTACATATGATTTTCTGATATTACACAAAATAACAGAAGTTAAATCAGAAGAAAAGCAATGTTTTACTGTTTTATTCCTTGAAATTTTAACCAAAATAGTACATATAGACTTGACAAATATGCAATATAGAACAGCTGGTATCACAATCATACTCTTAAAAATCAAACGTAAGAAATTTGAGATTACTACAATGTTATTTTATGGAACAAAAAAAATCCTTTCATGGGAAATCATTTCAATCATTTATTTTTCACGGAGACTTATATTTAAATGAAATAATAACTTTAAAAAAGAAATTAAAATAATTTAGGGTATATTTTAATTGTTATTGTTGGAAAAATTCCTATTGATTATTATTCTTATAAAATATCGTTTATTAAATTCATTTTATATTTTTCATAAAATCGTTTGGCAATTTAATACGTTATATTTTATTGTGTATAAAATTATTTACTACTCTTATTATGTATTTCCGTAGTTCTAATATTTTTTTTAAAAAAAATTGGTATAAAATTGTACTTTTCTAGTTTTAAATCCTGTCTTATAATTTTTTGTGTTATTGCTTGATACAACACATTATAATAGTAGAGTAATTGTCAATAAAATTTCTTAAAGGTATTAACATATTCGTCTTACATATGGTTATTCCTTTCCTTTTTGCCTTTAATGAATCTCACAAATCTTCAAAAAGAAAAGGTCAGTTTCGACTTCTCTTTTTGATACATGTGCTTTTATCTTAGGAATATAGACTTGGAAAATATGTGTTAAGTTAGAGTTAATTATATGGTGAAACTCTCTATGCACCTTCAATTAAAAAGTAGTTTTTACAGTCAAACTATGTAGCTTAAAATGCATTGGTGTTTTTTTTCAATAAATAAGATTTATTTTAATCTTATATTAAACTGCAACAAAGTAAAGTAATAAGTGAAATAAAAACTACATTTACTTTTTTAATATTAAAATATACATTTCTTTACTTTTATTTAATTACAAGGGATTATATCATTCAACTTTTATATTTATTATTTACTTAAAATTATTCTTTGCAGTAAAAATATTTATATTATATATATATATATATATGTAGTGTATATAAAGTACAAATTTTCCAGGTTACAGATCATTCAATTTTAAACAATGGATTAAATTTTCAAAACGTTATTTGGCTACGAATCCTAGATAGTATTCTGAATAGTTTATGAATATTGATGTATTAAACTAAAGAGACAAGATATTTTTATTTTATTTGTTTATTTATTTATTGCTTTATGCACATAATAGTTTAGCATGTGGTCCATAGATGGCATCACGAGATGAAAACATTTCGTTTTTCATGCTATCGAAATTAGCCTCTATTAACAAAATCTTACTCTTATTTTAAACTTAAACGAAAAATCTTAAAGCATAATATATTAAAGAATTGTTTTAGATACGCATTTCTAATTGAACCTTCTCTTCCATTAAACTAATGAGTAAGAATTAGATATACTAAATGAAAATTTTTCTTATCCTATTATTTTACAATTCAAGATTTTTCACCTAAAAAAGATTGCAAATGAAATTTTAAATTAAGATATAAAATATCAAAATATGTATAAATTTTTATTTTCTTGTACCAATTTTTCGATAAAAAAAACATACTTGTGATTTTTTTTAATCTGAATATAATGAGAAAATTTATATTTTTCAATCCTCCTGCGATTTTTATTGATAAATATTCAGGTCAATTTGGTATTTTTATTTCTCATAACTCAATGAAAAAATATATTTAGAAAAGTAAATCTTAAAAATGATTGTTTGGAGATCAATAAAAGTTATTGTTCAGTATGAGTTGATAGTAGGAATAAATATCTTTAAAAAATAAGTAAGATTGTTCCTACACACTATGAACAATTACGACAAATTTGTAATTTTTGACATTAGATATTTAATGAACAAACTAATAAATAAAAAGCATTCCAAAATTTTAATTATTGTCTTTATCTTTCGAAGTAGTGATTAAAACTCACATCTTGAAAAACCTCTTATATAATTACAGTATCCCAAAGCTGAATTTTAGTAATATTCTATAAGATCATTAAAATATTTTCCGTATTTTTAAAAACGTTTTTAAAAGGTTTGCTACAAACGTTTGACGAACAAATAAGTAACCATTATTAAAATCCTAAGAAAATATTAAATACTGTATCAGCAGAAAACGAACTTTATGAGATTTAGTCTGTAATTCCAATTATTCTTTGAAAACTTAAAGTTAAACATTTTTTTCAGTGCTTAAATTTACAAATTTAATTTTGTTTATGTTAACTTATGTATGAATGCTTATTATATATTTATATTTATAAGTATCGTTTTAGAAAAACAGTTAAATAACAAAAATACTTCACATTTTTACTACAGATGGCAGCACAAAACCTTCAGCTTTGTAAAATTCTCAATTTGAAAATTTATTTGTGTGTATTCCGTTTTTTTGTGATATCTTGCAAGATAGATGCTTAAGCTTAGACTTAAGATTCAATTGTAAAATTAAAAGTTAAAATATGCTTTAACAAAATAAAAAATGTTGTGAGATTCACAAATAAAAAAGTCCAAACGACCACATTTATTATTTTTTAAATATAAATACATGTTCAAGTTTGTCCTACAAAATGAACATCAATATTTTTTCTGTGATTCCAAACGTTGTTCCTAGATTTTCATTTATTGTAACATAATTAGAGTACATTTCTCGTACTTATCGTTCTTAGATTAAAAGGCAATAATATTAAAATAAAAAACAGTTAAAATGAAAGGTTTGTATTTATATAGGTATTTTTAAATAAATTTATGCAATGAATGATTTTAGCATTTGTTGCCGTCTTTAAGTCCAAGGTAAAAATTGAAAATTAAAAACAATTAAAACAAAATTTATAAATACAACACAAATTGTTTTTGTGTGACACGGGTTAATTTAATTTCAAAATATACAGGTGACTCTCTGCAATAGAAAATTTGAACAAATGCACTTTTCAAAATAATTTAAATTCACTCCTGCTCACTTTTCGTACAGTACTTAAAGATCACATGAAGAGTTATGTTAGACCAACTGACAATGGGTGTTTCATATTCATTTTCTACAGTCAATTCTATTTCTAGTTTGAACATTCCACATTTTTCTCCTAGTGTTGACGAAATTGTTAAGATCTTGACAAAATTGTACTTTTTGTATCTCTCTCTCTCTCTTCTACTGATATAAACTGGAGAGGAACTTTGCATAAATATGTTGATGGGCTTCCTTTTGAATTCTCGAAATCCTGCATCATAAAGGCTAGCTTAAATCTTTCATAATCGGAAAGTCGACACCTCAGTTCGAGAGACACATAAGAGATAACTGAACATTTCTGTGGAATCTTTCAATAATTCCGTTAACAGAGTGAGTGAGTAAATATTTATTAGTGTCACATTACAAAGCAATTTAAAGGCTATTGGGGACGAACTTCGTAATTTGGAACCCCTGTCAAGTGACGAGGATGATACTTGAGTTAGACACCTCACTCTATTAATTTTGAAACCACGCCAACGTGAAGGATTTGAGCCAAGAAAGATTTAACCTGCATCAGCCCGCTACATGGAGGGTCTTCAATAGCATCAAGACTCGAGCCCTTGATTTGGCAACGCCAGCCACGAGATTGCGACCTTGACAACTAGGCTATCTTGGCCATCGCATTAACAGAAATATTACTAAGCGATATGCGACAAGTTTCAGCACCTAAAAAGGAAGATAATGTCTTTATAATAACGATTCAAATCACGACTTCGATCAGTAATTATTCTTACAGCTAAACCGATCCGGAATATCTAGGGCAGGGGTGGCCAACATGGGACTGCATGCGGCCCACAAGATTCATTACAACTTTACAAAATACGATGCGTAAGTTCTTTTTTTAAGTGTAGTGTTTTGTAACAAAAAAAATCCTATAACTGTTTCTATTTTATCATGTTACATCTGTTTTTATACATACTTAGAAGTGTGCAATATTACAATTGCAGTGGCTCCCCACAGCATCACGTTGATTTCTGTAATTTTATCGCCTGCTTATTGCTGGAGCTCGACATATTTAGATATGTGCAGTAGAGTAATGCTCCAGATAATCGATGCGTCTTCACTCGCTGGATGGTTGACAACAGAAAGCTCTCTCAACTTCAATTGAAAACTTGTTTCCCAGTATCGTTTCCTGTGTTGTGACTGCAGGATGGTTATTTTATTTTCTCAACATTTTGAAAGCAAACACATTTTTGAAACATTAGAATTAAAAAAAAGGATTTTTATAAGAATTTATCCCCAATTTTCCAGTTTGAGAGATCTGGCACAAAAATTGAGAACGATTTTGAATCAACTTATACGTGTGAATCGTACTTTTTTTTATTTGAAAATGAAGTTGACTAAACATAAATCGTGCTCAAATTTAACAGACGAAAACAAATGCATACATTGAGGTCGACTTACAGAAACAAAATGAAAGAGTTGAGAAACAAAGATCTCAGTAATTCAATAAATTTAGCTATATTTGGACATTGCATCATTATTATTATATTATATATGTTTGTATACTTGAAAAATAATGTGTGGAAATAATAATAATTTATTCTGCTTTAAATTTCCACTCCAATAAATTTGTGTAATAGGTATAAATCTAATATAAAAATATATATATTTATAAGCGTCCCTCGGGATTGTAATGCTTTTCCGAAGTGGCTCACAAGGTCATTTGGGTCGCCCATCCGGTATAGTGGTTAGCGACGCTGACTGCTGTGTCGTAGGGACTGGGTTCGAATCCCGGAGAAGACATGGATGATTGTAAATGTATAGTGCCTTCGCGGCATGCTGGTACTCTAAATAGCCGTCGAGCCGCAAGTCCTCTCATGAGGTTGGTGGAAGGGAAAAAGAGAGAGAGAGGGAAGCTCTAACTCCCCCAGATGTTTCCCCTGCTGGGGTGGAACGAGCCAAACCCTACTGTCACCTGTATGGTGCTTCAAAAACGGCTGCAAAAAGTCACTTAGCCATTCCATGATGAATTTTGGGTCCCTTGGTGGCATTAGTATCAACAACAAAGGGCACTTTGTTTTCCACCCCGACTTAGAATTAAAATAACTACAATGATGTCCATTTTGGGACATGCTTCGGGACACCTTCTGAAATAGTCGCGATGCAATGTAGGCAGCAAAAGAAATTTGGGGTATTTTTTTGGGATGTTGGTGAAAATGCCCCAAACGGGTCAACTTTTTAAAAATTCATGAGGGTAACTGTACAGGCAGGAAAAGGAAAACCTATGGTGTGATTTTTCATGGGAAAACCGTTTTAACCCTTTTTTTAGGACCCGAGTTTCTCAATGAAATGAGAAAATTTTTAAAAAAAATTTAAAAACTTTATGAAGAATTCTTTTCGGGGAAAAAAGGAAGAATTCTAAGATTTTCGTAGTAAAAGTTAGAATTTTCATAACGCATGGGATGAAATACCAAGTTAGAAGTTTGTGAATTCGACATTTGCTCTTGCCTCACGACATATTTTACTTATTCTCCTTCATTACATGAAATTTATTCATTGAAAAAGAATCTTTAAAAATTTTTAGAAAAAAAGACCCCATAATATTTTTCTTTTTTGATGAAAAAGAATGTTCGTGATGAATTGCGGTATGATGAAAGAAATTATTATGAGCTGCATTTATCTGATTTCTGGTTGAAGGTGAAGACGAAAGTTTTATGACCCATGTACACTGCCGGCCACACAAAATGCAAAAACCTAAAAAAGCATGAAAAACCAAAAATTAACATCGGGGTTGGGGCATGAAATATGCAAATCATAGCATTAAAACCAGACGCACACAAGGGTCTGTGGGCCCCCCTCCCCTTAAAGGAAAACAGATTGGCAAAAAAATTTATTTTTTAAAAAAGTCCATTTTTGCTTAAGCTGTTTACATACACCTCGTGGAAGACATCGAGCTGCATTCGACCGAGGAAGAATCGTACCTAAAAAGGGGGGATTATCCTTCGGTCGGTTAACGTTTTTGGACAAACCAAGCAATTGTATGCGGATTGTCATCGCGGGATGCAGCAGGAAAAACAGACCCACCCCCCCGTTGCACCCCGGTATGACAGACTTTTTGGACATGACATATGTACGCAGCCTTCCGAAATAACACAACAGATTTAGTCAACGCTCCCGGTGTCCTCCAACCATTCAAGCCTTTGAGCAGAGTGGAATGCCGCAAGGCGTCCATTGTTTCATTTACCCAAGACTGCAAACCACAGGCGACTGTGCCACCAATGGTGCGATGAACATCGGGCATGGACAGGGGAATGGAACGACATTTTGTTTACTGATGAATCCCGATTCTGCCTGCAACAACACGATAGTAGATTCGAGCTTAGAGATACCGTGGTGAGAGGCTACTGAGCTGTTGCGTTGTGCATCCCCACACTGGTCCTGAACCCGGTATTAGTTTGGGGTTTTTGGTTTTTCTACCACCCCCCTATACCTTGCCGGAACACTGAGAAAACAGTGCCATTTTTTGGGGTGTTGGAGCCCAAGGTCCTCCCATACATTTAGCGCTTGCCATCAGCCAACAACAGGAAATTGTGAACACACTTGGCACGAATTCTGAATTTTTTTCCCCCATCGATTGAATTGCTACCTTTTTCGTTTTTCGGGCCATGTATCGCCAATCGAAAACGTATCGTCCATGCTTTCACAAAGATTGGCCCGGGAAACACCACCCACTTCTACACCCGTTGAACTTTGGCAAGTTGTGGAAGCCGCATGGATTGTTGTACCCCAAGAATACATCCAAAGCCTCTTTGATTCTTTACCTATGCTTGTGGCAGTGGTTATAGCCAACAATGGTGGCTACACTATTTACTGATTTTGTCATCATCCACACTTTACAAGAGGCTGAAATTTGATTTTTTACAAGTTATCTGAAAAATAAATTTCGCTGTGATATCTCTGGTCCTTCTTGGTGTTGCATTTTGTGTGGCCAGCAGTGTATAAAAGAGGAAATTTCACCCCTGGAGCAGGTAGATAGTTTTTAAAGACTGTTTAAGTCTTTATAAATTTCTAATGTAGGCACTGTATTTCTCTTTCACCCAGGGGAATTTCTTGGAAAAGAAAGCAAATAGTGTAATTTTTTGGAGGAATTTTTTTCAAAGATTTCATACATCGTTCCATCAACTATATTTACCACTAACAACGTGATTATAGTAGTTGATGGATAGACTGAGGCAGCTACGTTAACAATATCCTTACATTTTGATAAGCCGTTTTTTATCTGCTTGTTCCATCCAAGTTATAAGCCACACTAACAAACAAACTATCTCAAAAAGTCTGTTTTAATGATGGGCTGTGAAACGGATGCAAAAATGAATTAACGCGAAAACAATCATCTGAGGCTGAGATCGATACAAAGGAGATTTTCATTATAAACAGGAATGGTGCAACAGTTTTCAGCCAAAGCAGTCAGTTGGGGAGTTGGGTAGGTGGCAAACTCTTTTGATTAACCTTTCTACTCTGTATGGGTCAATTCAATCCATTTCTAATATTGATCTTTCGATATCTTACACAGATTTTAATATATTTTTTTAATAGTTAAAACTTTATTTATTCCTCAATCTGCAATCCTTCAATATATGAAGGTGTCAAAATCGTAGATATTTTTAAATCATCAAGCAGAAAAAGTAACATTTTCTCTGTCTGGGTGGAATCTACCCATAACATGCCTAAAAATGCATGCAAAAGTAAATTAGTAATTTTAATAAGCTTAATTTTAATGAATAGTTATTAAATCGCATTAATGTACTGAAATGTAGAAGGAATGACATCATCATTAAGTGATGTCTGATGTTTCCCTTCTCCAATTGGTCTACTACAAGTGAGAAGTATCACATGAAATATATGTGACCAATCATTGCCGCAGAATAATGCTACCTTTCACATATATGAAAAAACGTTAATTACTTACTGATTCAAACCTAAATTGTGTATCAGATCCATAATTCTGGACGTGTTTTGACAACTTTATGTATGATTAATATGATATGTGGTGAATCATAAACATGATCTTGCTAAAGATATCAAAAATTTTTCATGAGAGCTCAGTCATGATTCTGATGAAATAAAGGACAATGAATTGAATTAAACCAGTGAATCAAATCACTTATCCGAAGCAGAAATTTCTGAAGAACATATAGATATTTTGAAACCACAATGATGCTTTTGTCATATATGGGCCTAAAAATAAAACGATTTCTTACATCCATTTCACATCATGATGGAAAAGTTTCACAAAAATAGGAAAAAAATATCAGACATAGTTTTGTTCCCCAGTTAATTTTAAAAGGTATATTCTATGGATAGTTTAACTGCTACTTATTCATGTAAAAGAGTAACATAAAGATAGACAACCTATTTATTATATAATATTATTTAACCAGCTACAATTAACGTTTTCATTGTTTTTATGCAGGCCAATCAATCATGCAATGCACACAAGCCTTTCAAAATACTTCTTTTTCTAAAGTAACTTGGAAAGCATCTTAAGGAAAAAAAATATCTACCAGTAACAATAAACAAGAACTAACTCTAGCTACAAAAGATGAAGCTTCAGATTTCAGAAAACCTAAATGAGAAAAATATAAGGGGAAAAATGTGACCTTAAGAAATTTAAAAATTCTCTTAGAGCAGATGTGCATTATGCCAGACAATTACTTTCTAAGAACATGTAAATAGTTATTATATAAATCTTTATCATAAAAATTCATTGTTAATAATTATGTAATTACAATATGTAAATAGGAATTATAATTTAAACTTATGAATTATTTTATATTGTTCTGAATATTTTCAGAATCTTATACATAAATAAGTGACTGGTCGAAGAGGGGTAAAATGAGAAAAATATAAATGAAAGAAATATACTTCTTACTTCAATAATTATTAATAATATATAAAATGAACAGTATAGAATATATTCCTTAAGGTCTAGAATAAATCCTTACAAACTGGGTAGCTTAGACCCACACAGGTAAAACGTTGCATTTTTTTTTTCAAAAAGATGGGAAGATTAAATGGACTAGTAATAATTCAAACTTCAAAGGTAACATCTATAAGAAATCTAGCACATGAAACTTGGCTGGCCATAAAAAAACGTTTTGTTTGGTTCCAGTTCTTCGTGATCACAAGCAACGATACCTTCAGTTTTTAAGCTGGTGGTTACGTGGTTTGTTGCACTTTCTTGCTTTATCTCCGTATTTTTAAAGTTTCGAACAAATGTCGGCTGTTTGTCATATCTTAGACCAAGAGAAAATCTGTTTCTAAAAAAACTTCAATTTTTCTGGTAGCATGAGTGTTCTCGTGACGTGAGAATTTGGATAAGTTTCTTTAAATCTTCTACTTCTTGTTAGTACTAAGAGAAATCATTACAATGAATCAATTCAATTGAATGGATAATGTATGGATTACTGACTTCTAATATTTTATCAGCCATTTTAGATAAGGATTCCAACGCTCTGAACTCACTTAGAAAATCTATTACAGAGTCATTGATTAATAATGCATCTACACTTTTGAGATGATAATTAAGAAAATTTGATGAAGGTCTTTTATTTTTCGTAGAATTAGACAAGGGAGTGTTGGGTTACACATTATATTCTAATAGCATTTTTTGATTTTGATAATTTCTACTTTTATGTTCTTAATGCATAAATTACAGATACAAAAGCAAAACGAGTGGTGCTTTATCATAAATATATCCCTTGAAAGTAAACCCCATAAAGAAATATTTATACTATTTTTAAAAATTCAAATATCTCTCTCTCTCCTTTCTCTCTATCTCCATTATCTCACAAACTCTCTTTCCATCTTTCACCCTCTTTGCATCTGCGTGTGTGTGTTACCTTATGTTATTTGTATAACTTTTAAAATATCGTAGCACACACAAATTTAGGACATTTAAAAAAATTATCACACACAAAAAAACTTTTAAATGCAACAAAATTTCACTCTTTACGCAAAATATAATTATTTAATTCCCATTATCTAAAGGGTTTTTTTACTAACTTATTTCTACAAAAATGATGATTTTCTCATTTCTCATTTACGCTTGAAAATACATCCAAGGAATTAAGAGAGGATAAGGAGTTAAGCAATCCCAATCTTTTCTTAATCCTAATATTTCTTTCTAATATTTATTTATTTTGAAAAATAAAATATTTGTTAGAGTGAAAAACAAAGTATATTTTATACTTTTTATTTTATCATAACAGAAATTATTCAAAGGAAAACAACATTCCCTA
The DNA here is from genome assembly GCA_019973955.1 of Trichonephila inaurata madagascariensis. Classification (NCBI taxonomy): domain Eukaryota; kingdom Metazoa; phylum Arthropoda; class Arachnida; order Araneae; family Nephilidae; genus Trichonephila; species Trichonephila inaurata. The sequence continues at coordinate 7,947 of BMAV01024694.1, read as the reverse complement.
TTAATGCATGGCTATATCTCTTAAAAATTTTATCTCTATGTTGATTTTTTTTGTAACTTACACACCTCGAAAGCGAAGTTATAATAACGTGAATGAATGTGAGCATCCGTGTAAAAATAACAGGCACGATAAAAAAAAGCAACCACATATAAATGATGAATGTGAAACAAATAAACACTACATAACTGTTTATTCATGTAATTGTTATACAAGCCTCCAAGAGGCAAAGCTCGGAACTCAATTCCTGGCAAAAAAATGTCTCAATGTTCATAACATTAACGTTTTAATTTATACATCTATTACTCTGTGTTTTTAAAATTTGAAAAAACTCTATTAATAAGTATTTTTCCCCTTTAACATGAAATATAAAATCTCATTTAATGTTACGGTATCAAAGACAAAATATGGAGCATGAAAAGCATGTGTTAAAAAATGATCTTCCTAAGATTGCTAAATCAAAATAATATTGATATCATTTACCACTTAGAAAAAGTACTCTTATTATGGGTCATATTCTTTAAGATTTCGTGAAGGTAACTTTAATGAATTAAAATATTTCAAACTGTGTATTAATAGGCTAAATTAAATTATACCATTTGATCTCTTATTGATGCGACAGTATTTCCCTTATTTTCAGTCACATTTTATTAAGAATTTTAAAAGTATTATAATTTCTGGAAAATACTGTTAGTTACTGAACATTTATGTTTCTACAAATAAATGCTTTTCTCAAATCAATCACTTCTAGATACAGTTTATGATTGATATCCTTCCACATAGAGGGCAGCACTATTTTTCCCACTGGAATTATTCAAAACACGGTTCATAATGTGTTCGAGTTTTTCTTCCCAAAAAAAATCTGTTTAAGTATTATTATATAAGAGGAAAGTTTCTTTATTTTAGACGACTACTCGCTTCCAAAGTTATCGACTTTTAAATTTTGCAAAGCAAAAACTTACAATTAAAAAAATTATATTCAATTTTAATTGTATTTATTCTTAAAATGAACATAATTAAATATTGATAACAGAAGTTAACGTATTGTTATTGTTACGAAAGGAATAGTTATAAAGTATTTATGTGTCTTAACCTTAAATACATATTGTTGCCAATTGCTTACATTCCGGCTCCACTTTGTTTTATAGAAAAACCTGAGTGTGTGCGTTTCCGAACACATGTTTATGTTTATAAGTATAGACACAGTGCCGGTTTAAGCTCATTTCGGGCCCTGGTCGTAGAAGATCTAAAGGTCCCCTTGGCATTGGCGGATCGAAATTTATAACCAGAAAATCTGGTTAAGTCCAGCTTATCCGGGACTTTCCGGGCCCCTGGGCCCAACGGATAAATCGGCACTGAGGCAAAGTAGTAAGAAAAAAAAATACATTACTTTTGGAGAGTACTATTTTTTTTTTTTACATTTTTGAATGTGTGGTGGATGATAAAGTTCAGTGTGTTACTTGAAGAGATGTTTTCTAATTTCGAGTTTCTTGTAAAGAAATTGATTTGTATTACTGAAAAAATACTTCTTACCTGCTTTCAGGTAATGCTATCAATGTTTGATGTTACATTTGGAAATTTTATTGGATATATGCCAGAATTTGGGGAAATAATGTATGTTGTCAGATGTTTTCACATAACTTTGTTCGAAATAAATACTCAATATTATTACCAGAATTTTTTTTTATCTATTTTTTACGGAACTTATGTCTACATTTCCACAAAAAGATTTTTAAAATTCAAAGCAAAAAGTCACGCATTTAAGGGTTAAAGAACTATTTTGACTTAAAATTATTTTATTTCTAACAAAGAAGAAAAGGCAGGAAATGATTGCTAAGATGCAACGCATAGTATTCTTCTTTCTTCGTTTTTATATAGAAGTATGCTAAATGAATCTTATATAATTTAACTTTTCAATCTGTGAAAAGACAAATATTGATAATGGGCGTTATATTTCTCAAAACAACGTAAAATCTCATTTTTATAAATAAAGTATTTAAATTTATGTTATCAATTTTTTTTTGTATTTAATTATTTATATTCTTTTGCAAAGAAAAAAATAGGACTTTACTTAAAATTAAATGTTTAATCTTTCATTTTTAATATTTAATTTTTTTAAAAAAAATAGCTCACTTTGAAATATTGTTAAGGTTTCTTTCTCACAATAGCTTATTTTAATTTTTTTTATAAAAATTATTTATGAATGTCAGTTAATATCCGCTACTTACTAAAAATAATTAATCTAAACGAAAAAGCATAAAATATTATTTAAATTATTTAATTTAGAAAAATAACAGATATAAAAGAAAAACAAGGAAACATATTTATTTCTAAAATTTGTTTTAATTTTATTAAAAGCTGCTTCCATTGAATTTTACATAATTAATGCTTATTTATCTCTATCCCTCCCCTCTCAATTATCATGAAAAGCAAATCAAACCCGTATGCCCCATATTTCAGACAGTGACTTAAATTGCTGTAACTTCAGTGCATGTTAACATAAAAACATCTATGCCTTTTTTTCTGCAATACAATAAATTATGCATAAAAAAATATTTTTAATGCTCAGAATCCAACTCACTTATACCTAAATTTATTTTTCATGCATAAATGCATCATTTTTGTAGAGGAAATGAAGATTAAAATTTTGTTCCTGTGAATTTTTGACCACGTGAAATCCACTAAAAAGATTTTCTAATTATACTCTATACAAATTGAATTTTATTTATTTATTTTTAAATTAAAAATTAATATTTCAATTAGATACACTCTTGATTTCATAAGAAATTCATAGATGAATTTTTACTTTTGTTAAATGAAAAAATTTTTGTAGATTATTACAGTATCAGCTTAAGAACTAATAAAATAAAGTACTAAATTTACCTTCAATCTACTTTTACAGAATTTACATAGTATAACATACATTAAGTGTATTAATTTAAGTATATTGATACTCGTACTTTTATTTTTAAGGTTTATACTGTTCTGTCTTGATGAGCCAACAGTAGTGGGTAAATATTTAGGAATATCATTGTAAAAGCATAGTTTTACTATCTCTTTCACCAAAACTATTCATTCTTTATAATTTCCTTGTTATTTGACAGAGATAAGGAATAATTTACATTTGGAGGCCACGTATTAATTAGGCAGTAATAAAAGTTGTCGCCTACCACTTTACTTTTTATATTTGCTTAGCATGTGTGTGTGTTTTAAAGAAGCCGGTTGATAATGTTTTTCCTTTTGCATTCCTTCTTTATGTGTCAAATATTTTTTTATTTCCATTTACTTTTTTAAAGTAGTTAAAATCACATTGCTCAACAAACACACCCTTTTATCTATCGCAGAAGAGTAGGGGGAAACTAATTCCCACTCTACATTAAATGATTTTTTTTTTTTTTTTACACCTTGACATGATGGGGGAAAATATTAAATTATATCTCAAGAAAGTGTATACTTTCTAGACTAACAATAACATTACGTTTTTGTAAGACAACACAAAATAAGTATAATAACAGTACGACTGGTAACACAGTACGTTTGATAAACAACAAGTCACATTCGGGTTTTTTTTTGCGAGCAATTATAGTAAGAAGATCCTTTTAACGTAGAGGTCTGATAACAAATCTTATCGTGTTACCGTTTTGTATTAGGTGTTTTTTTTTCTGTCATTTGAAGATACAATTGGTTGGAATCGCTGTCTTTAAATAATAATAAATAATCCTAAATAAGTAGATTTCAATTTAAACAATATCTAGCTTATTTAGAGGTTCCAAAAATCATTAATGGAAGTCGCACGTTCTCCACTTATGATATTTGAAAATACGTTCATCATTAACCAAAACGTTCAACTCCTGAAGCCTTGACTTTAGCTATTCGACTTTATTGTTACTGAACGTCAAATCACGCAATGCCTATCATGCGAAATTTCCAATATTTCTTGATGAGATGTAATCCAGGTCAGTTTTACTTTCAAGACTACAAGATGATATAGTACTGAAAGGAAGTCATTTTGAAGTATTGACCGTATTGCAGAATCACATCGAGATACTGAAGATGCTTTTGCATAATAAATGTAATCCCTTTTGTTGCTCAAGTCATTCAGAAATATCAATTATGTGAATTATATCTAGGTTACCAATAGATTATTGGAATGGTGAAAGATATTTAAGTTGCTTGCTCCTGATCCACTCTCGAAGCCGGAAGAAATAACATAAACAACGAAAATGTGTGTCTCCCATGGTTTATCCTGTTCGTCTGTTTCGCACCCACAAAAAATGTTTACAAGCAATATTAATTAATTACCGTAAAATTCGGCGTATAACGCGCACCTATACTTTCAAGCTGATTTTTTTAATTTTTAGGTATATTCGCTGTATAACGCGCACCCCCTTTTTTACGAAGAAATCTGAAATATCTGTATACATTGTTTTTATGTTTTAGTCATTTATTCGAGATATTATCCCAGACTTTTAAAAAAATAGTATACTTCTAGAACTGCAACTTGTAGTAACTGGTGTTGATGGATGAAGGAAGGCAGATGAGTTTGGATATGATATTACTCTTTCAACGAGAACTTCGTTGGGAGTAGTGTATTTAGTTCTATTTGCCAGAGAAATAATTTATGTCTATAGTTTTAAGTTCAGTTTAGTAGTCTTTTATCATGGTGTATTTGGCAATGAAAAAAAAATCATATGATGGATTTAATGAGTTAGAACCGTAGAACCCAGATAGGGAAATAAAAATATAATAAGGGATTGAGCGGAATAAGGATGTTCAATATTTTCACCTTCTGAAATGGATGTAAATTTATTTCATTTTTAATATATTTTAATCATCATGCAATCATTAACACCATAAACTCTTTTAGTTCATAAGGCACAAGTCGTTTCTTATAAATAAACAGAGTTTCGATACATGTAGGAGTAATTTTTTTTATATGCTCATCTCTTTGTTATTTTTAAAGCTATCAGCGAAATTCCGGCGTATAAAGCGCACCCTTTAGTTTCAATCTTAATTTTGTGTTCAAAGTGCGCGTTATACACCGGATTTTACGGTAAGTGATGTTACTGTTGCTAGTAGCGTTTGTGATATGGTCGATCTTTGTCGACCATATCTTTGTGGGTCAGCGTGAATTAGAGGTGTGGGATTCTCAAAATGAAGAGACATTTTAGAATTCTTAATATGAATTTATTAAGAGTTTAACTTAAATTTCTTATATATTGAACAAACTTATATTAAGTGAGAATAAACCAAAACACGTAGCCGTAACTAAATCGGATCGCGCAATTTGGATCACTTATCTAAATAATTATATTATCCGCCTACTTCAAATAATATTACGAATAACTGATTTCAAATAATCTGTCCTACCTTAATTTTCCGCAACGGTTCAATCACCTTCAGATAGGTTTTTGGGCTGCGTGCAAATAGTATGCACCTTGTAGTAATGTAGATATCCGTGATTCCCTTTGGGGGCCGTCAAATTACACTTCTACCTTTTACAAACAGAGCTTTCTAAATTGCCATCCGCTTACAAAACTTCTGTTCTTTTAAAGGCTATCTTATTTGCATCTACACTTGCATTTCACTCTTGGATTTGTGTTGGAAAAGATTTGCCATTAATCTTGGCCGTCAAAGAACCCAGAGGTTATGTTACAAAAAGAGACGCGTGAGCCGTCACACGTTTACAAATTCTCTATAAAAAAATGGTAAAAACTATCAATAAAATACACTTTTGAGACATTTTTAGTGTATTCAGCCTCTTAAATGTTATTCTGATCAAAAATTTATTTGAAATGAACGTAAAATCATCACATTATAATGTCTCCCGACACCCATCTTCTTCAGTACCTAAAAATCGTATATCCAGTAGAACCTGTTTTGTGCGGTCCTTTTTTATGCGATTTGTTTTATGTGATTTTATTTTTGTACGATTTTTTGTGTGCTCTCTTTTTTTATACCGTGTATGAATTTCAACGGTTTTGGCGCCACTGTAATATCTTCTATCAGTGTACATATATATATACACTTCAAGACGCTCTATTCATTCGTTATTAACATTCTCTCGACAATGCACGTTCCATTGCTTTCTCACAACGCAATAGCAGCATGCACTTGATTGAAGACGAAACTTTCAATGACGGTGACATTATCAATAATTTGATAGATTATGAAGACGGACAAGAAGAACCAGATTCTTGAGGCGATAAACATATCGGGATTCAGCTTTCAAACAAATTGAAAGCATTTTCTAAAATAGATATCAATTCCGAAGGAGTTTGAAATTTTAAAAGAGCTTCGATCATGCTATTGGGTATCGTGACGTTCACAAGCAAATACCCAAAAACCGTCGTCACAAAATTATTCTTTTCTTTATGATGCCAAAAAATAAATCAATTGAAATTGTATCTTCAAGTGACGAAAGCGATTTTGAATTAGTTCATCACAGGAAAATGCTCACTTTGAATTACGATGAGTAGCAGTGAATTATGTATGAGCATTTTGAAAATTTCTCCATGTATACTGTGAGAAAAGAGCTGTAGCGTTTATCGGTGTTTGGAGGTTAGAATAAAGATCAGCCGTAGCCAAAACAATTCTAATTCATTGTTCTTTCATTTAATTTAACAACCCAGGGTAGGCAATGCAGTAAGTATAGGAGTACTATCTAAGTATAGGAGCAATTACACGGCAGAAAGGATACTTAATATTTAATTATAATTCAATTAACTTACTCTTGGAACGCTTTGGTTATCTACGGTCTAAATTACTGTAATTCCGTTCTAAGTTGTTCGACCTCCGGTCATTATTATTCAATTCTAACTTTATTGACTAAATCGTCAATTAACAATCTTGGATTATTCAGCAGTTAATCGTCGGGTAACTCTCAACTACTTTCCACTAACCACTAACTTCGCGTACCTAGAAGTTAATGCTTAAATATAACCATTCATTTACATAAACCATGTCTTCTTCTTCGGGAGAAAGTTTTCAATTGACAACATTTAAAAGAAAGCAATTTTTCCCAAGAGGATTAATGAAGGCTCGTGGATTGTCCCGTTACAATACAATAAGAAATTAAATGTTTTTAAAACGTTTCAATGTGGAATTTAATTAATTTTGTTTGGAAGTACTTTCTCACATAGATTTCTTAAATAATTGACATATTTTTAAGTGCGACACTTTTTTTATGCGGTCTCTTTCCACCCCATAAAAACAGTTTTTTGTAGTATGTCGACAAAATTGTTTGTTATATGTAAGTATTTATGAAATTTTCGAATATTTTTTTTGTGCGATTTCTTTTATGCGGTCCCTATCTACCGCACAAAAACGATTAACTGTAATTAATTTGTAGTTCCGTTTGTCTTAATTTCAACTTTTTCCAATCATGTTCTTGTTTATTAGTGCCATTTAAGTTAACTAACGCAATAATAACTAATGCAATTCAGGAGACTGGTATTACTTTTAAATTTGCAACTTTACAAATAACTAAATTAAAACAATTCTTTCGTATACGTAAAAATAACTTCTAATTAATTTTTCCAAGAAAATAAAAACATTTAGAAGTTTAATATTAATAAATTTAAACAAATTAATAGTTAATAATATTTTAAATAAAAGAAAATAAACTTTAAAATGTTAAAAATTGTACATGGTTTTGCTTCTTTGCTTTAAACGTTTTTTTTTTTTGTTCCTTAAAATATGTTTTTCAGCCAACTAGATGCAAAAAAATAATAGTCAAAAAGTATCTAAGAGAATTAGATCAAGAATCATAGCTATCACGTTTAAATTTGCATTTATGGTAATTGTAACGATAGCTGATTTAAATAATAAAACATCGCAAAAAATAATAGGATTCTAAAATAATACAATTTGATTACTTGTGAAAAAAGAAAGGGAAATTTCCTAAAATTTTTTTTTTTCAATTTTTATATTAAAAAATTTTTTTAAAAT
>BMAV01024692.1:677702-703314 GCA_019973955.1 Trichonephila inaurata madagascariensis | reverse complement strand
CTACAGAGGCTCAACTAGAATTTTTGAAATGCATAACTCGGAAGTCGTTTTATCCATGTCTTACGAAAACAGAAGGGAGAAATTTTAAGAAAATACGCCGATAGTTATTTCAAATGGTTGTAACTCTGAAAAGAATTTGAATTTTTCAAAAATCATAGTTGAGCCTCTGTGCAGAGGTCTGAGCTATATACAGGCAAAATATTAATACAATAGAAACATTTTTTACAAAAGGAGAACATTTGGAAAAAAGGTTATTCTAAGTTATTTTTTTTGCCAAAATAATGTATTTAAATAATTTTTCTTTGTCATAATGTCCTTAAAACAATTGTATACGTGTATTCTAATCTAAGTGACACTAAATATCATGAAAATTATCCATTTATGTGCTTTTTTAAAATCATGGTTCCGAAAGTAGTCGGATACCTTAATCAGTTTTGAAATGACGTGTGAGTGTGTACGCTTCATTCCGTTGCTTTTAAACGTAGAATTTAGGTGGTGTATATATGTTAGCGTTTTACATTTTGGATTATTAATAAATACATTTGTAACCTGTTTTCAAGCAATGATTTCGGCAGGAATGGAAGACTAACCTGTAAATAAGAAACACTCAATGCGAGAGATTTGAATATTAATTAAAAAGCCTGAGACACACAAAGGAAATAAGTGCTGCAATTAAATCGTGAAAAATTATTAACTTTGAGACCAGAAGTAAAAAAGTGCTAAAACAGTACAGAAAAATGTAACACGTGAGAATTGGTTACTTCAGCATTATGATATCTTGAAGTTCCAGGAGTAGAAAAGTTACCTGTGCCAGTAACAAATATAAAAATATTCTCCCCCCCCCTTTTTTTTTTCTTAACTTATGTTAGCAATGTGAGCAATAATAAATGATATCGTCTGCTTTTCTTTATAATTTATCAATTAATCATCCGCGATAGGGATAAAATGTATTTTTCGAGAGGTTTTAGCAATTTATGATGAATTAATTTATAAAATAACTTTGAATTTGTTTATTTTTCACTTAAACTGTCTATCCTTAGTTATTTTATAAAATTACTAGTCATTTCATAGAATTAGGTAAAGTATGAAATTTTTCATCTATTATATACTTTAACTGACATGTATAGTTATTTCATGAAATACATATATATATATATATAGTTATTCTATGAAATAACTGAATTATATACTTTAAGGTAACAAATACATGAACTATATCAATTCTGCTTTTGATGAAATTGCATTGATTAGAATTGTTTTTACAAATATACTAGGACCTGAAAGAACATTTGAAATTAGAAGCAACAGGAATTACCTATGTAATAGCATATGACGTCAAGTACACAAATGCCAATTATTACAGTTCAGTAATAAATCCAAAATAATTATAGTGCTCTTTGCGATAATCCTCATGTACAAGATATTCTCTTTCTGACAGTCAAACGATTTATTCATATCAGTTTGCCATGCCGCACTGCTCGTTCCTGCTCTACATATTTATTCTTTTTTAATATAATAAAAGCTAGATTTTACGCAAAATTTTGCCTAAAAATTTAGTGTCAAGATATGGTATACCTTTCCCATGATCAAATTAGTTTATTTCCTGTTTTTTAACATTGGTTTCTAATAAATGAAATACGAAAAAAAAAAGGAATCTTTTATTCTTCATTTGTTTTATAATATTTAAAATATGTTATTGGTGCAGATTTGTGGTATATTTAAATAGCAATATATTATACGAATAATGTGATTTAATCGTAGTTTATCACTTTAAAGTCTGTTACAGGCATTCTTAGAACTTTCCTAATGGTGTTTTTTTTTTTATCTTGGAATATCAGCTGACAGGCTAGATATTTCTTTTTTACTTCTTTTTTTTCATATAAAATTGATCAATTACAGTCTAAGAAATTTTTCCAAATATAAATACTTGTAAAAAATATGATATATATATTAAAATTCTTATTGTTATTGCAACTAAAAGTTAAAATTCCCTTGAAATTCTTAATTTTCTTCGAGCTAAAAAGAAAATAACGGGAAAAACATTTACAGCTTTAAAAAATATTTTTGCACATTAATTTAAAAAATAATAAAAGCATTAGTAATTCATTCCTTTTCCATCTTATTTTAAGAATAAATTTATATATAATGCTATTATTTATAATAAATATATGCTATTAAAATATTTTTACTATCACAAAGAAGACAAAAAAATACAACTTAATTTTTAGATAGAAAAATACACATAAACACAGCATCATTGTTAAGAAAAGTTAATTTCAGAATAAAATATTGCTTTCCACTAGAAAAAACTATATATTGGTACCCATAAATTGTATGTCAAAACAAAATTTTAAATACGAGGGTTGGGGCATTAGTCATGGCAACTCTTTTTTTTTTCTCTTAATGATATGCGAACGGATCACAAACGTATATGCGTCGTGTAGAAGTTCTGCAGGCATAGTGTTTGCAGAACATCAGATGGCTCAGTGTAGAGCAGCGCGCTTACATCAAAATAGCCGTTCTTCGAGAGAGAAGTGCGATGGAATGTCACAGTGAATTAGTGGAAGCCCTTGGGAATAATGCCCTACCATACCATACAGTAGCACGGTGATAGGAAAGTTTCAGCAAGGACGTTTGTCAACCAGCGATGAGCAACGTTCGGGACAACCGGTCAGTGTGTGGACTGACTTGGCATGTGCCGTCATAGAGCAGCTCATGGATTACATTAAGGGTCTTTAGGCCCAGGTTTGTCATACTAACTTTATGTGTACTGTGTTGTCATTCTTTTGCACCATGAAGTCCATATTTCTCTGTATACTATCGTAATAAATTAATGTTACGATATTTCAGTGCTATCCATTGTCCACACATGTAGTTAACATCTTGAACTTTCATCTGTATATGTCACATTTTCCACCCGGACTGGTATCTTCAAGAAAAAAAATAGTTGCCATGACTTTTGCCCCAACCCTCGTATATCAACCTTATCTTTAATATCTAAGGCATTTTATACCTCTGTAAATCAAAAGTACAAATTAGAGTTTCAATGTATTATGCTTGAAAATTTTATGTAGGAAATGGTACAACTATAATTATACTAAACATGTTTGGTTAAGACGCGAGAAACTGAAGACCAAAAATAATTGGAATTTTACAACAACAACAAAAAAAATGAGTTTTATTAGGATGTTTAACACAGCCAACAATTTAGTTTTCTCCCCTTCCGTCGTAAAGATCAATGTTCGCTTTCGAGAGACGTGGATGACCTGTGAAGAATATTACTTCACCCAGAATAATCTGTTGCCAACCGCGTTTTTTAGGCCAATATATTTTTTTTATGTTAACGCTAAAAACCTGCACAGATGATTGTTTTTCTAATAAAGAACAAAAGCTATTTAAAACTTTGATATTACAGTTAAGAATTTCAGTTTTAAAATAGAAGGAATTACATTATGCTTCATCAGTTTTTTTTTCTTATTTCGTATTGAATTAGCAATACTTTGTTTATCAATAAGTGCTTGATACAGAAAATTTCTTATGGGGTTTTTAATAAAATATTACTTCTCTTTCTATACGTATAGCTAACTTATTTAATTTTATAATTTAATTAAGAGGGAAAATTTTAGAGAAAAAGGAAATATTTAATACACATACTTTAAATAAATCCAAATTTTACAGCCCCAAAAACAGTTGCTTAATTTAAAATGCATGTTTTAGACTAATTATTCCTTTCAGATTCAGAATTTAATATTATAAAGTAGTCAGCCAGAAATAAATGAAAAACTTCCAGCGTTGAATTCTGCTTAAAGAAACCAGTATTGAGTAGAAAAATATGAAATTACATTTCTGAAAAACAATATACAGATCATTTGTAAGGTCCTCAGTGAGTTTATTTGTTATCAACGATAACTGACTGTTTGCATATGTTATTTTAAGTACAGTTTGTTATTATGGGGACACAGTCTATGATATATGTATACGTCTGATGTTTGGGGTGTGGTTCGTTAGCTAGTAAAAACCAACAGCTAACAAACAAAACTATTTATTTTAACAATAACAAAGAAAAGGGAAATACACAACTGCACAAATGCTATACCAAGTTAAAAAATTAAATCGTGTCGTTGCCATGTGGTTCTACCAAGTTTTTTTTCTTTCTGTATTTGCTCTCATCGCTTCCTTTGTCTTTCTCCATTTCTCTTTGGATGGCTGTTCATCTCTGTCACCACTCGCATTCCCATGAAGCTCGTGAAGTCACGTCTTATGGCACCGGCAGGTGCTGCCATCGCTTGAGCCCTTCACACACACACACACACACACACACACACACACACACACACTGCCACATGAAAAATGGTTCCTAAGTAAAGTTTTTAGCATAAAAATGTGTGTGTGTGTGAAAGAAAATGTTGATGTTTCTTTTTGATTAATGAGGTAAAGACTCTTTTATTTCTCACCCTGCTTTAAAGAAGTTATTTTTCAATTTTTCATATTGCCTTTAAGTAAGGGGAAAATACGAAAATAATTTAAACACGTGTTTGTTTTATAGATGAATTTTAAAGAATTCATTTTTTTCATTTTATTATTTTATTCATTTTTTTTTATTTTAAAACTTTATCATCCTTTATCAGTAATTCAGTATTAATGAACAAGCATTCACATTACATTAAAGGAATGTGTATTTATGTTAAATGTTAAACTAGTTTTTTTATGTAATTTTTTTTAATTTCTTCTTTAAGAAGCTGTAATGTAATAGAATTACCTCTTTCTTTTATCTTCCATTTGAATGCCTTTTTTTAACCTCGTACTTCGCTAAATTACACAGTAGATAAAAACTATATGTTTATGGTAAATGCAAGAATATTAAATTTTCTTTTTTTAAAAAAAAATATTTTTACTTTTCTTTGTTATTATATTATTATTTTAGTTATAAGTTATTATAGTTTCTGTTATTATAGCTAGTTTACATATATGTCTGCTATTATGAAGAAGTCTTAAAAAACTCTTGTTAAATTTATCCTTTTATAGTTCCAGATTAAAATATGGTGATTTAAAAATTACTTTTAGAAGAATTTTTTTTTTCATTTTAAGATTTCAGTAATGCCAGATATTAGTTTAAATGTGTTTACTTAAATAATTCCTACTCTTAAGGAAAATTCAAATTTTGACTCATTTAAATATTTTACTGCATCCCTAATTACTCACTTGTTATAAACAGTAAATTAACTAAAATGAAACACTGGGTCTTATGTTTTTTTTTTCTGAAATAAGTAATTAATATGAAATTTTTCTCTTAATGTTGAATTTACTGGTGAGAATACATAAGCTTTTTAAATGTAGCTTCCATATTTGAGTAATAAAATAAATGTTACATAATTATTTTTTTTTAAGTTTCATTTTTAATTAATTTTACTGATATACAAGGTGTGACACACACACACAAACGAGACTAAGTGTGTAGCTCCAAAAAGAAGTGGGGTGGGCAACAGCTGTTTTGGTGACGTCATCCCACATACCTCCACTATCCATGTGGCAGGTTTCGCCTTAATCAATCACACCAGTTGAGAGCACTGCGTTATTAAGGGAACGCATGCAACTGTATTCGGGCGAAAAAAGTCGAATCAACATCAAGTATCTTGTGAAACTTTAGAAATCAGCCAAGAAAACATTTCAAATATTAACCGATGCTTATGGAGAAGAAATTTTTCTCGTGCACTTATGTTTGAAATGTAAAATGGTATACTAAAATCGTTGTGTCTAAGTATTTCGTAACATACCGTTTGCTTATCTACTCATAAAGAAAATTTCATTCGATTTTCAAACCATATGCAGAGCAGACACCCTGAAACGATGACTCATAAAAAAGGTCTATGCCCTGATGAAATTGCTAATTTGTTGTAAGAGCTTTTTGAGAATAAATTGGGTAGTGGTTTGCAGTGTGTGTGTGTGTGTGTGTCTTGTTCTAATTTAGATTCCGATGAAGACATAAGATTGAGAAAGAATCTGAAGAAAGGGCAAATGAAATTGATAATATTCCAGTAAATCTTGATTTATATGTCGCTGGGGGTGGCACAGAACGGATATTGCATAATAGTAATGTTTTTGGCAGGTTTGCGCCAAAGCAGTGGTCCAACAAGCTTTGCGAAACATAATGTCAACGTCAGTTTTCTTATCATATAAAGGATCATAATATATGATAATTTCATGAAATAACATTAAAAAGCCTTAAAACTCAATTCGACAGAACAGTAGCTCTGTATATATTTAGTTATTACAATTATTATATATATATTTTTTTTATCGCTGTGTCAAAATGACGTTTAAGGTATCCGACTACGTTCGGAACCATGATTTAAAAAAAAAGCGCATAAAAGGATAATTTTCCTGATATTTAGTGTCACTTAGATTAGAATACATGTATACAATTGTTTCATGGACATTATGAGAAAAAAAATTATTCAAATACAATATTTTGCCAAAAAATTTATTTAGAATAACCTTTTCTCAAAATTTTCTCCTTTTATGAAAAATGTTTCTATAATAATATTTTGCTTATAAAAAGTAAAGACTTCTCCAGGGAGTCTAGGAATTTTGAAAAATTCACATTATTTTCATAGTTACTACCGATTGAAATAATTATCGGCGTTTGTTTTCTTAAAATTCCTCCCCTCAGTTGTAATAAAATATGGATAAATCCACTTCTAAGTTATATATTTCAAAAATTCTAGTTGAGCCTTTGTACAGAGATCTGAGCTATATACAAGCAAAATATTATTATTATAGAAGAATTTTTCACAAAAGGAGAATATTTTGAAAACGGGTCATTCTATGTTCATTTTTTGTCAAAATATTGTACTTAATCGAAATCCCGGACGTACTTGTGTTAAAATGATGATACCATCGTAGAATCCTCTTGTTGGTTGGTGCTTTTATTCCGTAGCGATTTCTAAATGCACGATGCACCGAAATAACCCGTGCATACTCTAATGCACATAAAATTCTACCCTGTCAGTTTGGCCATGTTCGAATTTCAATCACGGAGATCTTAAATGGGCTGTTCATCATTCGTGGAAATTAAAACTTGGTATATTTATCTTTACATTTATGTACCACTTACTGTAACATATGAAGTAGTTTCTCGAAAGACGCAGCAGTACAAATTCGTTGCAAGATGTTGCATTAGGTCTATGATATACTCAGTTTGCTTTCAAGTTTAGATTAACTGTTATTGTTTCCATGTGTCGTCCTTATACAGTGTGATCATGGGTCCTGGAACTTTCGTGAAAAATATTTATCGCCATCCTGCTGACTTAGCGGCCAAATTTTGTCACTTAAGATACTCCTATTTATTTACTATATTTAAATGAGTTATCTCCCATTTTCAATCTTTCCGGTAATAACACCGTTTCGGCAGAAAAGCAAAAGGAATCCGAAATTTCCGTAACAATATTTTCAACTTTCAATTGAATAACACTATTTATTTCTGAAAGCAGTGCAGTAAATTTATTAATATAATTTTTTAATATTTCTTGTATAATTATTAAGATAATTATTTTTTTCTTTATGAATAATTATCACTTAATTAAGTTGTAAAAACAAAATGTTATGCATAATTTATTTTTTATTCAAAGCTCTTAAACTTCATGCTCATATCCAAAATTAAGGCCAGAAACATGTTTTTCGTTATAATTATAAAATGTCTCTAGTAAAAAAAAAGAATTTGTATTTTGCAGAACAGATATTAGAATACCAACCATCAGTTTAGGAAGAGATGTTGTTTCACGTTAGTTTTTTCAGGATTGAGAGATCGTTCAAGCATATGGGAATTATGCCTCCAGTTTTGTGATTATTGTATTAAAATAAACAAGTTATAGTCTGTTTGTTTGCAGTGAGAATGACTTCTCATAATCGTTTCGATTATTCCTTGAGATGGAGAGCCGTTGGCTTACTTGAAGCTGGCTAGTCTGAAGTGGAGGAGGCTCGATGCTTACAAGTACCCCGAAAGTGATCTCACGGTTATGGAATCAATTCTAAACAAATTTTACTGTCACCAGTAAGGTCAGCCACGGTCACCACAGAGCATCGACAACCAACAGGATCGCCACTTGACATTAAGCGCACGACGACATTGGAGGACAATGGCTCCTCAGCTTGCTAATGACCTTACTGCTGTGGAAGAAGAATTTCCAGGCAAACAGTCTAGCAGTGCTTCTCAAACTTTCAATATATGCGACTCAACATTCGATCTTAATTTTCATCACGCCCCTCTTCCATACAATAACAATGTATTGAATTCAATAAAAATACACTTTGACGCTAAACCTAAACTATGACTTAAACCTCTTAAATTCCGGCGGCATATATAACCGTCTCACTCAACCAGTGCGTGAATTGCCCCGGACGTATATATACGTTTTTCCAAAGTATGATCTTTTCTAAGAACTGCTATCCATAAAATTATCCCGAAGGTTTTGGAATGCAGTAAAGTTAACTTGACAGTGTGTTTGCGAAGGATTTACTTATTTCAGAGGATTTGCTTATTTATTAATTTTCCACTTTCCCCCTTCCAATACACCTCATACCTGCATGTTAAACAGTGGGATTGGGGAACGAATCGCGGAATTTTTAATCCGTATTTTAAATATTAAGATAAGTGTTAATTTTTGCATATAATTTTATATATGAGAAGCCCATGGGTGCACTGATAATTAATAAACTTGTTCTTCACTTAATATTGTTGAATTAATTATAAAATACATTGCACTGTATTGATATATTTACAAGTTTGTTATACCAGTGTAAATGTGTATTTTACTTCTTTATTATGTCAGAATATAGTCTGTTTGTTTACTTTCAGTAAATTTATAATTTTTTAAACTAATCTTTTATTTACGATTTTTCAACGTGCTCACGCCCCTCTCGTAGGGTTATCACGACTCTCTAGGGGGCGTGCCGCACAGTTTGAGAAACACTGGTCTACAGCCGTCTTGCAAAGATTGATGTTTACACTTGGCGTCTAGTCTGGTTCGTCCCTTTGACTGCATCAGCAGGAAAGACTGCAGACAGAAGCTAAAAACATCAATCGTGGACACCACAAGAATGAAAGCGTGTACTTTTTTCTGTGAGGAATGGTACAGACAAAGTGATTCTCGTCGAGTTTTCATCGGGAGAAAAAAATGGCGCTCGCTTTCATCCCTTCTATGTAACAAAAATCGAAAGATTTGGTGGCAAAGGAACCCTTGTGTATGGTGGCATAATGTTGTACACCACTGTACGTTTTCGATGTGAGTACTGCCAATTCACAGCCCTATAGAGATAAGATCGCGGAATCCTATGTGAGGTTTTTCTGGGTGCTATGGGCCCGGACTACACTTTTATGATAATGCGCGGACACACAGAACTCACATTGTGGATGAATTTCGTGAATGAGTGGATTTTCGTCGTATAGATTAACCCTCGAGATCTTCAGATTACAATTCTATTGAATATTTTCGGAATGGTGTAGAAAAGGCCATTTCCGAAAGTAGCACCCCTTTCAGGAATTAAAGTCCCACTTTCGCAAAAAATGGGCTTTGTTGCCATAAATACTTATAGAAGCTCATAAACAGTACAGAAGCTCGTTGTGAGGCTTGTACCACAGGCACAGTGGTAACAATATTAAACAGATTTTTCCCGAGGTAAATGCGTCACATCTCTGATTCACGATTTCACACTTAGGATATGACTTGCATTTTACTTCACAATTAAAATTTTTCCATGTTGTTATGTTATTAATTCTTTCTGGCTTGGTAATATGTCTCTGTGCCAAATTTTATGGCAACACATTAACCGTTTATCTACCAACGGTACTTATAAGTATCACTCATTTTAAAATTACATAGATTAACTATTTGTACGAATACACTAACGAGATACATTTTCAGGAATATTCTTTTAAATCCACTCTTCCAAGATTTATGGCAGCACGGGTTCTAGGATGGGTATTTTAGCGCGGAAGGCAAAGAGTTTTATAGCAGGAATTGCGTTTTCAACTGACGGTGTTTTCAGTGGATTGCGAAGATTGTCTTTTTTGTTCCGAAAAAGTAGTTAATGTCAAAAGGTAAGTGTCTTATTTTTTTGTATGCTAATGAAGACCTTAGAAAACGATTTGACTATTTATTTTAAGTGAAAAGAGTATATAATTAATTTTACAGTTGAATATCTTTAATTAATTAATTAGCTCTAATGAATTAAATTTCCCAAAGTTGAGTATTTTGTTTATGTATATCCTTTAATTTTCAACGTAGTGATTCAAAAAAGAATATTACATGAAAAAAACTGCAGTAATTCATAATGCGGTAGATAAAGGGTTAAACAGATATAGTACTTTTCGTAGATTTTATGTTTGTGATCTTGGTCATGTGTGTATTTTTAAATATAATTCTTTTTTTCTCACGTTTGTTACTGGTAGAAGCTCTTTAACACACCAGATACTGAATGCATATTATTCTTTTTTTCTGTACCATTCTTTTTTTTATTATTATTGAAGAAGTTCTCTTTATCTTTCTCTGTGTTGTTTTCTTCCTCCAATTAAAGAAAAGATCTATTAAAAAGCTTCATTGAAAAAAAAATATTCCAATTCAAATATGTATCTGAATTTTTTTGCCTCAATGTTTTTCCACATAAACCCATGTTCTCGTAAAATTTATAAATATTATTTTTTCGCATACACAAACGACGAAACATTTGTACTTGCGCAAAATAATAAATGTATTTTCTCAGATAATGATTTAAAAAATATATTTTCTTGTCAAGATGGTGTTTCAAATAAATCATTCTTTTAAGAAAGAATGTTTTTATATATTCTCTCTCTCTTCTGAGCGAAATACTTCTTCTCCAGTAACAATTTTCTTTTCTTTTACGTGACATAAAATATACCTGGGATAAAGAAATGTTTTTTCTTCTATACAAGAACTTGAGAGATTTAAGTACTTCGGGTCAATAAGTTCTTTGCAAACTGAACCACAGAAGACGTCATAATAAAGGGAAACATAGTTATTTTTTTAAATATTTGAAAACTGAGGAATCAAATCGTAATGAGGTATAAGAATTTTTTTAGAAAATATTTATTGATGTTTCATTTTTTTCTTTCTTTTTTGAAGAACATTTTTTTTTCTGACTTTATTTCGTTTTTATGAATGTAAAGCATTTGAGTGGTTTTTTTCAGTGTTTAAAAATGTTCAACTGATATATACACATTAATTTGGATACTTAACATCATACGCAATAACTATACTTTTACTTTTGTGTGGAAATATTTTTAAGAAATATTTTTAAACAGATAATATTTAAAATGTATTCATTTTCGTAGATAGTTTTAGTCTTGTAATTAGTTAATTAAGTTCCAAGTTTTTAGTAATTGGCTGATTTCTCGTTAACCTTGCAAGTGAAAGAAACACGAGGATATTGCAATAGAGATCATAATTTTCAATCATGTCTAGCTGATGAGGGCAACACCTCAGGTAACTTTATTTTTCTAATTGAGTCATCTTGGCGACATAAAAGTTTTAGACGCCTCCTAATTTTAAGAAAGAAGTTAGTTAAAAATAGGCATATTAAAAAATAATTTAAATTATTGTTTATTTAATTTTTTTTTAGAAATTTTAATATATTCATAAAAATTTCAGTACTATCACATTTAAAGGCATTGCTGCATGTTTTCTGAACTGAATAATAATATTTAGGAAATCGTATAAGAGCATTAAAATCTCGTAGAAGAGTATAAACCACCCACAATAAAGACAATTCAACTTTACGTTTCAACAGTTCACCGAACTATTTTTTTTTACACGGTAGATACATTCTTTATAGAAAACAGTGCCAAAAAATCGTGTAAAAAATACACGCGACCTACGGTACATTTGGGGATATGTCTCACAATTTTAAAAAATCGTGTAATATGAAAGGTCTCTAAATATTTTCCCCAAAAGACGTGCAACAAAAGTAATAATAAAATTCATATTACATATTTATAAAACAGAAAAAAGTATCTTGTTATAAAAAATTAAAATTAATGAAAATTTTGTCAATAAGTACATACAACATGTAAAAATTCAAATTGAAGAGCTATGAATAAAACTTCCAACTCTATCAACTATTCATCGCTACTTGATAACAAGCGCGCAGGTTTCTTAGGAACTGGATCAAAAATGTTATCATTAGTAGTTGTGTCAGACATGTCTGGCCGCGGTAGCCGAGTGGTATAGGTATCGGATCATGGCTTGCCTTGTCACGAGTTCGAGCCCAGTACCACTAAGGACCCGCCGTGTAGGGCAGCGATGCACGTTAAATCTGTCGAGAGCTGAAACGTCCTCCTGTTGGTGTGGTGTGGTAGTTAGGAGAGGGGGGTGCCAGCTCAAGTGTCGTCCACGTTACTTGACCATGGTTCTCAAAATTACGTGGTCAGTCGCCAAAAGCCCTCGTGTAGCTGAACAGTACGACGTTAATATTCAATCAATCAATCAGTCAGATATGTCTTGCATAATTGTCGGTTTTGATTCAACTGATTTATTTCGTTCGTTATTAATGTTTTTTTTTAGGAATTGTTTTGTTGTTACAAAATTTGTTATTAGTAGCAGTACTTTGTGTTTCTCAAGCTGTTTAATATAATTTTTGGTATACTGCTACACAAAACTTAAGATTACGTTGAAATTTTAATGCACATTCTGTGTTAAGATCTTGAGTAATAAAACGTTGTTCCGTACTTGTAGCAAATTTCAAGCCCTCGCGAATTAAATCAGCTTTTAATAGTTGGATTTCACTTTCTCCAGTATTAACTTCTTTATTATCATAAATTGTCATAAACTCGTTCAAATCAACCTCATCCAAAAAGCACGAGTCTCCAAATTTTTTTGGAAATCGTAATAGAATAAAAAAATTGTGTAAAAAAAAATCCGTTAAATTCGTGTACCGTGTTATTTCAAAATCGTGTAAAAAAAGCTCGTATAGAAAAAAAGAGCTGGATGTATACAATAGAAATGTTTTGATACTAAGTCACTGTTGCAGGAATGAGGTCTTTAAAGACTATGTGTTTTTCTGTTGTGTTACATACAGGAGCTTTCTTAATGTGGATGATTACGCAAATCCACACAGAGGTCACATTGTTAGTGATTTACTTGAAGAAAGGGATATTCACTAGTTGCTTGAGAAGTTTTCAGACCTCAGTCGTATAGAACCTTTTTGGAATGATTTAGGAAAATTTGCTGCTCACCTTCACACTCTTCCAGGATCCTTCAAGCATTAACATGCGCCCTTTTGGAAAAATGTGATTTATTACCGCAAGAATTTTCTAGTATTCTAATCAATAATATAATGGATTTTGGGAGGTTTAGTACACGGTGGCCACACACTCCTTATTAAAACGAACTATTAATGAGTTATAATGCAACATAATTCAACCGCTTTTTATATATAACCCGTATTTTAATTAAGAATTCCCTCGTTTTCCATATATTCAGTATTCAAACAGAGCTACACGTGTTCCTTGAAGTAACTCTATCGGGACTTGATAGATACGTCCATCCTTTACAGCTGTTTATATAAAACTATAAGCCATCACATATATAGAGCCACAAAAAATTACTTGTAGATAATTTAAAAGATTTTCAGAATTTTGATTCTCTCGAAAAATTTTCTGTTTTGTGGATGATAACACATAAATATCGAAAAAGAAAATTGTTAAGAAAGACCCCACTGTTGTTTTCTATGCATACGTATGCAGTGTTACTATTTTCCTTTTAATGCTTTGTGTTTTTAATAACACATTCAGGTATTCCCTCGTTTCTTTCCCTTTTGCACGAAAATGCCTCACATTATCAAAAAGGATTTTCAAAAGAATTTATTCAAACCAAAATGGTTAATTGCGGAGACATGTCATTGAAATATAAGCAAATTCTCCGTCAAAAATGCTTAAGTATAAGTGGAAAATATATAATACTGATAAGATATCAAAAATAAAACATCAGGAAAACACAAACAGAAATTAGGTCGGATCAAAATCTGTAGAGCACTCTGTAATATTTAAAACCCTGAATTAAAAGCACATGCATGAAAGAAAAAGAGTGTCGAAAGTAGGAGAAAAGCCCGTTACGTAAATAGCTTATTTACAAATAAAAATTTGCAAAACAAGAAACTTCTTTGGTAAAAAGATTAAAACTTTCCGCCTCTGTTCCAAAGATTAACAGAAGGACGATCTTTTTTATCTCATTTTGCTTATAATCAGTGCAAAGAGAATCAGAAGTCTGTCTGTGTACAAAATTTGAAACAACAATCCCGTGTTTTTAACTGTTTTAATACTATGGCAGAACTATTAACCGTTCAATGTGTATTTCAATTATTCAAATATTTATGTTTAAAATAAAATTACAAGCAAAAATAAATATCATCAAAAACAAGTAATATAAAAAAAAAAATTTAAGTCAATTCCTACTTAGATCAACAAAGAAAATTTTTATTTTAGCTACTTTTTATTAAATAGTTACAATTAATATAAATATGTATATACATACGACAGAATCACAACATTAAGTGGTAATTAATTTTTCTTAATTATCATTAAAGTATCGTATTGTCATCTAAAACAGTCGTGTATAGAAAATTTGAGTTCAAATGAATGCTTTAAAACGTGAGAAAAAAACCTTTTCAAGTTTTGACACAAGTCGCCAAAAATGATGACAACGTGATTGTATTTGTAATTCTTTAACTAATTAGTTTTAATAAATTATTTTTTATTAATTATTATTATGTTATTGTATTGTCATCCAAAATAATCCTGTACATAAAATTTCAGCTCAATTGAGCGCTTTGAAATGTATTTTATTTACGACTGAAAATTCCACTAAGATAAATAAATAAATATATAGAGATTGTGAGCTAATAGTAGGAATTGAATAAGATGATCTCTCTCTCTCTCTCTCACACACACACAGGTAATTTAAATCCTATTTTAGTCCACAGCTTTGGCAAAGACAAAAACAAGAAAAAAAGCTTGTTTCAAATTGCACCAGCAGCTCATTTTTCTCTTTGGTAATTCTATCCAATGCACGGAAAATAATTCGCCAATTTGGCGATAAATGAAAATATAGACTAAAATAAAAAACACACAACATTATTTCTATTGATACATTTCTTTTAAAAATTATTAATCTTGAAGTGATGCATCATAAAATTTGAATGTACCTTTTAAAAATGTGGTGCTTTCGCTATGTGGATATATCTTAACTGAAAATTAACAGCGAGTATTATTTATTTTTAGATATTTCATTAAAATAAGATGAACTAATTTTCATTTGAATAGCAAAATTTCTCTACGAAGAAAAGCTATTTTTTCTCTCTTATTAGCTTCTAACAAATGCAGTCAAATATAACAGAAAAAGCTTAACTGTTTAAATACCGAATTATACTCAAACCCTTAATGCGTCTATATTTTTGCCAATTTGCAGCACCTTTTTTTAATTTAAATTAAATCGTGCTTAAACAGTTCTTCCGGTTTCCATAGTTCGAATAAAATTACATGGAAGAACCATATTTAAACCTACTTTTGCAGGATTTATGTCTTAAAAATTTTACACTCTTTGAAACTTTTTTTAAAGGCAATTTAATTATTTTTTTTGAGCGCTGATTTGAGACTTTTTAATGTTTACGTTTATAGTCATTAGATAACACTTTTTTATTGTGTTATTTTTTTCTTCTTTTTATTTAAAAATAAAATCTTGTAGTTTTTATAAAAGCTTTCAAGACATAGCCGAGGTGAAATAAATTTTTTTAATTATTTTAATTTCTTAAGTATACGCTAATTATTGGAAGCGGTAAAAACTTGAACATTTTGTGCTTATATTGGTAATTTTATTTCTATGTGTGTGATTGAGAGATATTAAAAAAAAATATGAATTTTTGTACGTTATATCACTGTTATTATTTTTTTTTCATTTTTCAGCATTTAAAACTGAATTTTTTCTTTCTTTAAATTATTACTGTAGTCATCTATTACTACTCCCGATCTCTTGATATTAATTTTAAGGAAAAAAAAGGAATACCTATAGTTTCAAAACTTTTCATTAATATAAAGAGGTAATATGTTTATTAATTTTATCCTATTTGAACTATTACTCCAAATTAGTAATTACATTAATATGTAACATTGCACTTTTTATATATGTTTATAACATAAGCATTTTCAATAATAACTATTGAAAAATGTGTTGGTATTCAGTACACTAAAATTAAAATTACTGACTTGGATATTTCATTTTTATATGTAAATGTTAGATAAAAAAATAAAATTACTTAGTGAAGAAGAAACATAAAAGATGTATTTTAGTATGTATGAATTATATATGATATGCACTTTTATTATATGTAAGCATGATATGTGTTTTAGTATGATATAGCTATCGATATTTGTTTTAAAATTGGGTAAGAAATTTATGATAAGTGATACAAATAAAGACAACCTCTCTATGATATTATTTCGTATAAGATCTCAGTGTTCACAGAAAAGTATGGTTATTCATATTCTCCTAATAGAGGGTTTAATGTCAACTCATATGAGAAGTATGTTTGGGACAGTTTTGAAAAGTACGACCAGGTATGAAGAACAAGATGTAATTTCTAAATGTAGAAACTATGGACGGAGAAGAAAATTATCAGACAAGAATAAAAGAGCAAAAATACGAATTATTCAGTGCAAAAATAAATTATTGTGCAATCGTCGATATTATCCCATATTCTAATTGTGTGGCTCTGAACGTTGAAAATAAAAGCCTGACGGAGCATGTTATTCCTGATCGATAGCTATTCTGAAATACTGCAACATTTGCAAAATACTGCAGCAAAACATTTTGAATGTACTCCATGATCACAATCAACGTGTCTCTAGCCCGTATCATCCCTTAGCTGCCCTCTATTTCAGGCGGATAATTTGATATCCATGCAGAAAAGTTAATCAGTCACAACTTCTTTTAATAAGTTGTTGTTGTTGTGGCTAATGCCACCTGTCTGGCGTAGTCAGAACGAGGCCTATGAAGTTCATCGTGGCAAGAGGCTAGAAGCACGCCTGTCGTTGGCCTAGAGCACCATACAGGTGGCAGTACGAATTAGCTCGGCGAAATTCCCCGAAAGGACGATAGATGTCGACACCACCTATCTGCACCTCCACAACTTTGGCATGGAACTGAAGGGGAGGGAAATATTCTCCAGTCCCCTGCACTCGTGATTCAGCCCACAAGATTTTCGGACCACTGATTTAACGAGCACGTGCTCCGTGCTTACTCGGAGAGTATTTGATGGCATCGGGCATTGAACCCAGGCCTTCCGGTGGGAAGTCCGATGCTCTAACCACTAGGCCACCCACGGCCCTACCTCTTTTAATGAATAAGATGATAAAGGGAAAAAATTGCCTTAGTATCTTCAGTCATAGTAATATATTGAATATAACAAATGGTATAAGAATATATCTTTCTTTTCAAAAGGCAGTAGCATTGAAAGATAAATTACAAAAAGAATGATATAAAAGGACTCTGGCTTAAATGTTAGGAATATGCGTGTATTTATTACTCGTTTAATGGATTTTGCACATAATGCTTATGTTGAACTTACCCATCATATTAATAAAAATAATAATTTACATTCGAAATATATCCATTATTTGTCTACTTCTTGTATATATATATTGAAATTTCAATTAACTCTAGGGCAGATGCATTCATTCTCAACAAGCTTTAAACATTAATTGGCTATTAAAGCAAATAGGAAACAAGTGGGATAACAGAGACTGTAGTATTAGTCCAGTAGATGTTGTTAAATCGCACTTATACTAATGTTTATCATTGGAATATAATTTCTCTAGTATTCAAATAACACCTAGGACTATCAATTGCTTTATTCGCCAAAGGTCGTCGACATAGCAAGGGTCGTTTTGCACGCCTTCTGCTCTATTTGATTTTACTGCATGGACCAGACAACAACATTCAAAAAGCATTTGCTGGAATTTTGAAACAAGGGTAATCACACACATATCATTGCAACAAAGTCCTGATAATTTATAAAGAGAAGAAGATCATTAAAATAAATGTTTGCTATAAATACATTCCATGTGTCATATAATCTCTTATAAACATATCTATAATTCTTATTCTTAAACAGGTAATATGAAAAAAATTACTACTTAGGTCAACAAAGAAACATTTTATTTCAACTACTTTTTATTAAATAATTACGATTAATTTAAAATATGTATATACACATGACAGAATCACAATAATAAGTCACAGAATAGAAAGCAATTTTTTTTGCAATTTTCCATTTTCCTTTCTATGTAGGATGTTGGACTATTATTTTGTTTGTTTGTTACTATTTATTCATTAATTAAATTCAATTATTCTAATAAAATAGTATGAAATAAATTACATTCTCAGAAATTAGGCCATCCCAAGTGAAATTCGAACGTATGACCATTGGATTAGAAGTTCAACACGCTATCCTTTGCATTACAGGGGCACAACGAGCACCGTTCTTTTCTATATATGATGTTCGACTGTTATTTTTATTGGTTACTATTTATTCAATATTTAAATTTAATTAATGAATTAATATTTGAAAAAACTGTATCACACACACACACACACAGCATCAAGTGTCATCCATTACAAGTTTAAAATTGTATTTGAACTTGAGTGGATGAAAAAATGTTTTATTAACAACTGAAAATTTGAACAAGATACACAATATATATATATATATATATATATATATATATACATAGGGAGAGTGTGATCTAATAGTAGAAATTGAAAAAGAATGAGTGAGTGAGTGTTTAATAATGCTGCACTATAAAACAATACAAGGTTTATTGGCGACGGACTACGTAATTCTGGTAAAATGACGAAACGATACCTGAGCTAGCATCCACCTGTTCAAACTATTGCACTACTCCAACTGGGCTAATTTAAGCCTCGAAAGGTTTAATGTGTATCAGCCCCTCTCGCGAGTCATTAGTAGTACTTTGCTCGAATCATGTCATTCTTGCCACGAATCCTTAACCATAATCACTATGTGACGAGGCTTTATCGGTACTTCTTCTAATAATCCTCTTGGGATATCTTTGGGGCCAGAATGGCAATTCTTTCAAACCAACCCAAGAAGAGAGTGTGGTTATGCAAATTAGGAATAGTATATATTGGAACGTTAGTATTCGCGTTGAGCGCAAAGTGGAGAAGTAAAGCTCTAGGTGAGGTTCTAGGAGAAGAGTCTTAGTGTATTCCATGAGTTCTATGAGTCGGTCTAATAGTGCCAGACTAGTTAATCAATAAGTTGGTCCGATACCAGAAGCGTATTCGCTTAGCCGGAGCAGGTCGTATCGAAGAATATACTTGTGACATCTCTCACGTTCTTCATCTAACATAACCTCTACGTTCTTTGACGGCCACGATTAATGGCAAAACTTTTCCAACCCAAATCCAAGAAGTGAAACGAAGCATAGATGCAAATAAGATAACCTTTAAAAGGATAGAAAGTTTAGTTATCAAGGATGGCAATTTAGGGAAAGCTCTGTTTTGGAAAAGGTAGAAGTGTAATTTGACGGCCTACCAAAGCACCACGGATATCCGGCCATAACTACAAGGTGCATACTATTGCACGCGAGCCCAACAGTCTACCTGAAAGTAATTGAACCGTTGATTATTCCACCAAGGTAGGAAGATTATATTCTGAAGGCTAGTATATTATTGAGATTGTGATTAGGCAGATATAATATATTTATACTGATAAGTGATCTAATTGCGCGATCCGAGTTGCTTAAGACTACGTGTAGTGGTTTATTCTCACTTAATATAAGTTTGTTCGATATCTAAGTAATTTAAGTTAAATTCTTAATAAAAGTCATATTAAGAATTATAGAATGTCTCATCATTCCGAGAATCCCACACCCCTAACTTACGCGGAAACTCCACGACATAGCTATCGAAAGATGGCTATGTCGCATACTGACACTATAAGGACTGTAGCTGTTCGCCGAGAAAATAGCGGTAAGACAGTTTGCTGAAGCTTTAAGACTAGAGCGGATTATATTAAGTTAGGAAA
This sequence comes from Trichonephila inaurata madagascariensis, assembly GCA_019973955.1. Taxonomy (NCBI): domain Eukaryota; kingdom Metazoa; phylum Arthropoda; class Arachnida; order Araneae; family Nephilidae; genus Trichonephila; species Trichonephila inaurata. Next base: position 683,202 of record BMAV01024692.1, on the reverse strand, counting down.
TTATCTATAAATATAGATTCAGTGGTTAATTACGCTAGTTATCAGAATTACGGTTTATGTCGCATCACTCCTGATCATAAGCCTCCTAGTCTAGTGTTGTTTTATTGAATATATATTAAGATCACAATAAACTAATTTTATTATGGCAGAGTTTAGTGGTCAGTCCGTCATTCCGTCAAACATAGGTCGCGTGGATGGTGACGAGATGATACCCCCAGCGCGCGGGGTATCACAACTAGGCTACCGCAACTTTTAAGAAAGAAAAGTATATCATATTGAAATAAAGGCGTAAATAAAATACACATTCAAACTAATGTTATTGATATTTTCTTCGAAATCTATTTTTATCTAGTAACAATGGCTCCAATAATTTTCTTAATGCAATTTCCCTTTCATACTTGGAGTGTTTTCATCTATTTTTAAGTACTACTATACTACATATATGATAAATATAGAAATCTTACTTCCTAAAGAAAGCTTCTGATAGAAAGGATGGTATTTTCATGCTAATAAAAAATACAAAATGTTTTCCATAACTTGATTTTGAAAGGAAATGTTTTGCTTTATCTGATTAACGTTAACTATATCGACATTCAAAATAACTAAGTAATAACCATAAAGTGACATGAAATATATCCCATTTGTTCGTGAAAAAATTTATCATTTTCTTTGCGTTTGTTGGAACAAAGAAATCGATTGCTTTCGACAGAATCTCATTTAGAAAATCGCTCCAAGTATTGATTCAATTGATTCGTGCTCCATGGATTAAAATTATCTCATCTTTCTTGAGTATTTCTAAAATCTTGCTTTTAGAAGACAACATTGTTTTAGTGCCTTAAAGTTTTTGTATATGCAGAGAAAAATACATTTGGTGCAGCTGAATTTGAATTTAAATCTCTCAAATTTTAGATTTACGAACTTCCATTTTGTACAGAGTATTGCTCGTAAAATACAATCTTTGAAATTGGTATTCCCTAATGCCATTCACCAATCTAAACGAATAAAAACAAAATTTGTATATAAATCTTACCTATATATGTTATTTATATATATTCTTACCTATGTTACTTAAGTTATGAGTACCACTACCATTTTGTTCACTGACATTTTTTTTGTTATTGTTTTCACCTCATGAAATAAACCTAAATTTTAAAATTTGCACAGTTCTATGTAAGGCAGCGTTTCTCAAACTGTAGAACGCGCCCCCTAGGGGAGTGTGAATACCCAAAGTGGGGGGCGTGAGCATATCAAAAATTCGAAAATAAAGAATTTCTTAAAAAAATCATTTTAAAAGCAATCTATTTAAAATACCTTTTAGCTATAAGTAATATATGCAAAATTTAATACTTATCCTGAAAATTTGCACGGTGTATAATTTAAGTTGTATTGCAGCTTTGGGTCTCGCTTCAGACTGACCACCTGATCGGGACATCTGCTCCTACACCTCAGCGCCCAATGGTCACTTATATTGGGATGGGCACAGTAGACCCTGGCTCTCATGGGCTGTTGCGCCACTGAGTTGGAGTTGGAGCTTTAGCGCGTCAAAGTACGTTAATATTACATTCAATAGATTGTTATTGTATGGGGAGGGGGTGATGAAAATTATAATTGAAAATTGAGTCGCAAATACAGGGAAATACTGTTTGAGAAGCACTAGTGTAAGACGATCTGAAATATTAAGGTGTATAAAAGGGTTTACATAACTTTAATTTTCTCAAAAACTTGGAGATTTAAAATTTTATATTCAATACTTTTAAAAGAATACACCAGAGAAAAGAATAACACTTGCATTTCTAAAAACATGAAATGAAACAGTAGAGATGTTTTAAAGAGGGTATTGTTATATACTGTTATGAAAAGAGTGAACTATAGGATTGCAATTTCTTTTAATGGATAGATTTTTCGTAAAGAACTCAACTAATTCATACCAATGATTCAACTATAGAAGACACATAAGTCATTAAATAAACCCTGGACTTTACTATTTATTTGTTTATTGACTTACTTATTTTGAAACCCTCTCATATAATTAGAGCAGTGATTCTCAACCATTGTGCCTCGGCACTTTTGTGCGCCACCAAATTATTTCAAAATTATTAAGTATACTCTGAGAAAAAAAAATAAAATTCGGCTGTTTTATAGAAACAAACCAAGGGTATTCATGGCATATATTTAAGCTATTTTTTCGTGGATAAATAAATGTGTGTTACAGATAAGAAAAATTCTTTTAAACTCTTTTATTGTTAGTGTGCCGCCAAATTTTGAAATTCTTAAAAGTGTACCGTAACAAAAACAAAAGGTTGAGAATCACAGAAGTAGAGTGAAAGTTTTATTATTGTCGCACTATACACCGAACAGCTGGACTGTTGCCTTACTCATGTTGGGATCTCCGATAAGGAGAGAACCGACCATAAAGCCAAGCAGGGAGCTGAATCTTCTCAACCGGAAGTTCCCTTGACCTCCAGAAGAACAAAGAACCAAAAATCTTGGAAAGCCATTGGAAACCTTGGCCACTTTGGGTCCTATGCCGAGGTACCTTGAGAGAGCCGAGGCCACTGCACGCTTTTGCCTAATCACCGGACATGACTTCCTGGGAGTATACCTCCACTGGCTTAGCCTGGGTGCTGAAGTGGTCTGCCCTCAACGCGGCCATGCCAGGATGGATGGGGACCACCTGCTTCAATGCAGGCGACTCGAGGCACACCTGATTGACGATGATGTCAGTCGTTCTTGGTAGACTAGGCGTCAAATGGTTAATAAGCCAAGCACGGGTGTTGGTTAATAAATAAAGCAACACGAGGGCTGTTGGCAATGGACCTCATGATTATGAAACATCGCCAAGTTACAAGGCCAACATCATCATCCACCATGAGAGGACATTGAACCTTAACTGTCAAGACTCAATGCCTTGAGCTTCGTTTGAATCGGCCTCCTCTACACAAGAGGTCCTTAGTGGAACCAGGACTCTCACCAGTAAAGTTCTGTCCAGGAGTTCGTGACCAAACTCCTAAGCTATCACAACCACGTCGCATATGTGGAACAGATGTTAATTGAAAAATAACATATTTGCAGAATGTAGTTTTTTTCTGCATAAATTGCGAGTATTTAAAATAAATTTCAAATAAGAACTCAAATATCAATTAAAATTTGCGGAAACCTCTTTAGTTTTATTCCTATCTTTTTCGTATTATAAACGGTAGTAAGATAAATAAAATTTCCAAGCAGTATAGTGTGATGAAAGGTTTCTATTCCTTTGAATACCTTTTATTATTTTATTTTCTAAAGAGGATTACAGAAGATACTTTGAAAAAAAAAATAATCCTTGCTAAATAATTTGATTACGTTTTATATACAGGGGTCTAGGCTTAAAGTATACAAAAATTATTACTTATTATTACGGAACTACCCATCAGAGTGTAATAAACTGTTCATCCGTGGATTTGAAACCCTTCCGAGATTTTTTGGGTCTAGTCCGATCAGTCGCACGTGCATGCATTATTCGATTATCGCAGACAATAAACTTGTTACGCTTATTTCATAATGAAAGATGTGGGGACGCCACAGCAAATGTGGTGCAGGGAGTACTTTGGTTAACGGAATTTAAATCAATCACGTGTGTACAATGACGTGTTCGAACAGAATGGAATGTCGTTAATGGTCTAATATACTTAACAGGACTCCTACAAAATGAATAACTTCTATCTCGAAAACTTAAGAATACTTGTCAGTTTGAGATATCAAAATTTCCGTCTCGTTTAAAGTTCTTTCTCATCGGTGAATAGATTCTGATGTCAGAGGATCGGCATTTCTCAATTAGACATAATTGAAGTCTAAAAAACATTTCTATCAATTGCTCTTTGCATTTAGATAAGAAAATTTGATGGCCGCTGTAGCCTAGAGGTCGTGAGAGTATAGTCAACATATGAGTTCGAGCCTTAGTATAACACTGAAGCTCCAACGCTGGTGTTATGTGGTAGAATTTTTAAAAGGTTCCTCGTCACTTAACTGAAGTTCAAAATAATGAGGTTCCTATGCTTTATAGCCCTCGTGTTTCTTTATAGTGCGGCTTCAATAAATACTCTATTCGAATAGCCTAAATCTGAATTCTCACACCATATTCATATGTGATTAAATTTAAGACACATTTTCTTAAAAACAGAAAAGAATATTCATAACAATCTTTCTCTTCCATTCAGACGTTTTATCATTTTCATCAATAGAACAATAACCTTTTGCTTCCATTACGTTTATCAAAATAGTTTCTAACAAATTCCGAGCTGTACCACAATAGCATCACCCAGTATATTTCTAAATAACAACTTTTCTCAAATTCGAATTCAATCGAGAATGCATTAAGTAAATTTTTAACAAGAATCATAGCAAATTCGCCATCGGCACTCTCCATTATATTTTAGTTGTGTGTGTGCACCTGCTTTATAAATCTATCTTCCCAGTAACTGAGTTAGTTTTAACATGCGTGCAAATTGTCTCTTCACTTTCCAGACTCTAACTATGCATCTAATTAACAACAAGAACCATCAATGCTTATTAAATGAAGAGGAGAATAATTTAGATTTGATTTATTCTCAACTTTTGATTCCAAAATTTTCATGCAAAATAATTGTTTATTGGTTTGTGCCGAAGCATAAATCATGCTAATAATGAAATTAACAATTGTATTTCAAATAATTCAGAGAGAACCGTATAATCTAGAAATAATGAAAGTCCAATAAATTATTTCTAGAAAAGCTTGCACTGTGTTCCAGAATGTCACGAATTGTTTAATTATATACTAATTCATAGAAATTTCTTGTTTATTTCTAACAATCAAAATAAAAATTACAAATACCGTAACGAATTATTCTACATCTGTTTATCAAATGCACGCTTAAAATGTCACAAATATAGCTTCTTTGTTTTGATATATATATTTATATAGTATAATAAAATAAAATATATAGAATAAAATAATAAGAGACAAAATTGTACTTCCTACAAGGCTAAGAAAGAATGAAAAATTGGATATTAAGAAACATATCAAAAAAATAAATGGTGCAAAATAATATTGTACTAAAATTGGATATAAACAGACAATACAAGAAACAGAGGGAGAGAGAGAGGTGTAGAGCTATTAAAATTGAAAATACCAAAAGAAATTTAGACTAAAATGGAGACCTATTATGATTTCTAATATATATATATATATATATATAATGTCAGGTTTGAAAAGTTTAGCTTCAAAATTAAGTAAGTAATAAATAAAAATAGAGTGAATTCTTTACCATCGCGTAAGGATTTATGGGTAAATAAGCCTATTTAAAGGTGGAGCGAGCGCTGACGAAGAAGAATGCATACTCAAAAAGGCTTAGCTGGTGACTCCTGGTCGAATTGGTTGTTAATGTTCTACTCGGTTGCGCGCCAAAGGGCCGCCATGTTGGATTTTATGTGATTGAAGCGAAATAAAGAAGTTATTAAAGAGTTGATGCCTTCCTCATTTTAC
>BMAV01024692.1:629563-670321 GCA_019973955.1 Trichonephila inaurata madagascariensis | reverse complement strand
GCAATCGCAGGTGATGAACCTGTTACACTGAAATCATTAGTAAAGATGAGGACATCACAGCAATAGGTGCAATGCGTACTATGGTTAACGGAATTTAAATCAGTCATGAGTGTACATTGACGTGTTCAAACAAAATGTGAATCTGTTCCTTTCTAGCTGGCGTCTGTGGTCCGTAAATATATTTCTTTTAGTATGAACGCCTTAGGTCTTAGTAAAGGCGGTCACCCCAAAATATCTTGGCAGCCTATCGATCGATCGCGATCGACAATGCCCACCCCTGCTCAAAGGCAACATGATGGCTATTGGCGACGCGGGCTTCGTAATTTTGAACCACAATCAAGTGAAAAGAACGTCACCAAAAGTATCTCCTACCTTCCAAACTACTCCAATTGGAGAACTTTCAGACTCGACAAATTTAATGTGCATCAGCTTCTATACACGGCGGTTCTTCATTGACACTAGATCTTAAACCCGCGACTCGACAAAGTCGCTATGAGTTCGCGACCATGACCACTCGGTTACCGCTTCCACAAGTCAAAATTTGAAGAGCTCTCATTAATGATTCAATCTATAACTCCAATGTTACATACATTAAATAAAGGAATGGGTCGATTCATCACTAGAGGGCACTGCGATCGTTTAGTGACTGCTACGTGATTATTTAATAAACAATAACAGCTAATCGTATTACACTTGTGCTAACAGTCGATTTTGCTTACATTCAAATTTTATATTCTGTACATTTTTTTATTATTCTAAATATTTTTAATATATTTTCTAGTCTTTTTACTTTTCATATAATTATTAAATATATACATAGTTTACAGTATTAGATTTAAGCTTAGTTTATACTTCTGTTCCTTGACTTCGTGTCTTGTGTTTTTCTATACTTTTAGGCTTAGTAATTAGTTTGCCAGCCACATCGTGTTTCAAGAAATTATGGATCGTTCAATTGAACAAAATTCTCTATACTTAAAAATTAAACGTTAAAGTGGGGAACAAAGGGAGGGGGCGGGGCTTGTCGATGTCAATTTTTTTTGGAAACCGCAATCGATCGCCAAGCAACTTAATTTAACGATAAGTGTTCCGAGAATTTACAGATTGTAGTTTTGCAATAAAAATAAAGAAATATTAATGTGAAATTTAAAAAAAAATATTTATAAGGCTATCAGTAATGCAGTAAAATAAAAATTGTAATTTTTTTAAAGTTAAAGGAAAGAAAGGATTTCATTCTGTTACATGATAGTAAATGTAAATCCAAAAATACTGCCAAAATACTCAGTCGAATCAAACACGTAGGAATTTGTTCAGCGTATTATCATGTGATTATGACGTCAGATGAATCGAGTCCATTGCTTATAAAAATGTCAGCAAATTTTTGTGATATAGTTACCTCTATTCATCATCCTATGTTTGTGAGGCAGCATTAAATTTTTAATCACTTGAGAGATTTAAAGAAGTAATTCAGTGATTTTATTAACTTTCAGTGTTTACGACCCAATATTCAATCATAATTTTCATCGAGCTTCCCTCCCTCCGTACAATAACAATGCACTGAATTCAAAAATACTATATTTTGACGCTAAAGCTAAAATAAGACTTCAACCTATTTAGTGCCAACGACGTATATAAACGTCTCGCTCAGCCAAAGCATTAATTGCCCCGGACGTATATATACGTCTTTCCGAAGTACGATCTTTTCTTTATACTACACTGCAATCCATAAAATTATTCCGAATGCTTCAGCATGCAATAAAAGAACATTGACAATGTTTGCGAAGGATTTAATTATTCCAGAGAATTTGCTCTTATGTATTCTTTTTCTTCACCTCCCAATACATCAGATAGGCGCGCCTACGTGGGAAACAGTGGCATTGGGAAGCGAATCGCGTAACTTTTGAGGGATTAAATATAAACTGTACAAATGATCAAGATAAGTATTAATTTTTGTATATAATTTTATACATGACAAGCTACTTGTGTTTAACCTATAGTATTGTTAAATTAATTATAAAATTCATTGTGTGGTACTAATACATTTATAAGTGTATTACATCTGTGTATAAATGTTATTTTTTATTATGACAGAATGCGTTTTGTTCGTTAACATTCAGTAGATTAATAATTTTTTTAATAAATTTTTTTTCCGACTGTTTAATATACTTGCGTCCCCCTCGTAGAGTTATCACGCCCCCCACCCTTAGTTAACACGTTCCACAGTTTGAGAAACGCTGCCGTAATTTAAATGTTTAATGTGATTGATTGAATATTAACGTCGCACTGTTCAGCTACACGAGGGCTTTTGGCGACGGACCACGTAATTTTGAACCATGGTCAAGTGACGTGGACGACACCTGAGCTGGCACCCTCCTCTCCTAACTACCATACCACACAAAAATGTTTAATGTGAAAATGAAATGAAAATTTTTCAATTCCTACTATTAGCTCACACTCTCTAAAGATTTATTTATTTATTTATCTTCGTGGAATTTTCAATCGTTAATAAAATACATTTTAAAGCTCTCAATTGAGCTGAAATTTTATATGCATGATTATTTTGGATGACAATACGGTAATTTAATTATAAATAATGAAAATTAATTGATTAAAACTAATTATTTAAAGAATTACAAATACAGCCACGTTGGCATCATTTTTGGCAATTTGTGTCAAAACTTGAAAAGCTTTTTTTTTTCTCACGTTTTTAAGCATTCAGTTGAACTGAAATTTTATAGACACGATTGTTTTGGATGACAGTACGATACTTTAATGATAATTAATAAAAATTAATGACCACTTAATGTTGTGATTCTGTCCTATGTATATACGTATTTATATTAATTGTAACTATTTAATAAAAAATAGCTAAAATAAAAATTTTCTTTGTTGATCTAAGTAGGAATGGACTTAAAAAGAAATTTTTTTTTAAAAATTACTTGCTTTATAGTATTTTTTGTTTTGTTTTTGTTGTTGTTCATTCTGAAAACTGATGTTCGATTACCTTACCTAATTCAGAAACAAACGTTTTCTCGGGTTGTTTTTTGCACAACATAAATAAATAAGATTCAATTTAAATACTTCCCTTCCTACTTGAATTAACAATCACATTTGTAAATCTCCCTATGTCCACATGCCTCTCATTATCCCAATTATCACTTCTGAACCTAACCAGAAATTATGGCCTCACGTAGTAGGCCCTAAAGATCAAGCCATATAATTAATCTTCCTCATAATCGCTAAAGAATTGGGATTAGAGACCTAAGCCAGTGGGGAGACAATACCCCAAGCGTGACTGGGCAGCGTTTATCTATTAACGTGATAAAGGTTAATGGACCAATGGATTAATGGCTGTTGGGTTTGAGCTCTGAATGTCTAATCAATCAAGACTTTACAAAAGACCTCTAGCAGCGACGCAACAAATTTGGTATTTTTATTTCTTTACTTGTCTGCTAACACTGGATGTGTGCAAATGAAACTATTCTTTTGTGAAATAATAAGTGCTTATCCGTCTACTGAGAGTCTGATGAATTAAATAAGTTCATGCTGTGTAGTTTCATTATTTTTTAACATTGTATATGTTTTAACGACTTTTGAATCGATCAGATTGTCTGTCTTTCTTTGCGAGTTATCTTTCTTTAAGCAGCAATTTGCACTGTAATTAGTATAGATGGATGTTATAAATGGTTAATTTTTATAATTTAGTCTGTAACGGGTCTATCTGCGAACCTGTAACTAATCCTCTTGGGGTACATTTATTTCTTTTTAACAGTTGTTCTATTGGAAAGTTTCTCCCAAAGAAAAAGGCTTGATTGATTAAAATGAATGGTTTTATTTAAACATTGACTTTTAGATGCGCGAAGTTAGTTGAGAGTAGTTCGGAGCTAGTCGACGGGTAATTTTTAGATGATCAAATACAGTAAGACTCGCTTAACGCGGGGTATACATTCCATCAAAGTAGAGCGTATTATGAAACAGCTCATCAGGTAAATAATGGGGTTAGGGGAAGATGGGCAGAAAATTGGTCAGGTATTTTACCAATAAATTTATTAATCATGTTTTTTATAACAATAAAACAAAAATTTATTTCTAACAAATATAGAAACATAATAAATGAATATGCATATAAAAATAAATAAAATTCTAAGTCAGTATGTTTACATTTCAGATCATTCAGTCTCTTCTGTATTTCCAATTTTCTGCCATTTTATCAAGTAGGCAGATTAGCTTAATGGCATTTTGCGTTCAATTTCGTCGTCAATCCATATAGAGAAAGTCGTTTTTTCATTTCCTCTATTGTATTATTTCTAGAACGGGTAATTCTAGTTGCAGAGCTTGTCGTAGTTGCAGTTACCGATGACAGTATTTATTTATTTATTTTTATCTTAAGAATGGTCCTTATTGTTGAAGTAGCCAAATTTAATGCAGCACCCATTTGAGATTGACGTTCACCAGTATCTAATCTTCTAATTACTTGAATTTTAGTTTCTAGTGAAATGCTTTTTTATGCTTTATTTTCGTGTTTTTTACTATCACCGATGATAAAAATTTAAAATCATAATATTTGTCACTATACCAATCGTTATTATTATATAAATTTATACTTAGAATAACGTCAACAAGTGTTTGAAACGATAAAAATACTTTCGTATTATACCGCCGAAAAGAAGAAACACAGATAAACTGCTTCGGATATCGGGAAGCCTAACGCTGCATGCTATTTCGGGGAATTCCACAATTCTAATAAAAGAGCGTTAAACCAAAACAACGCTAAACGAAACAGCGTTAAGTGGGGTCTTACTGTATTGCCAATTAACAATTGAGTCATAAGACGGAGATTAATAATAACGATCGGAGGTCATACAGCTAATAACAGAATTACGGTGAATTAGACTGTTGACGTCCAAAGTATGTGAATTAGATTATACTCAAATATTAAGCATCCTTTTTGCCGTGTGATTGCTCTTATACTTAGTAGTTGTGTACATTTCCTATATATACCCTGGGTTGTTTCGAATAAAGTTCGAGGAATAATAAATTTGAATTTGAACTGATTATGGCTCTGATCTGTACTGGAACCCCCAAAACACCAACGACCGCAATGTGGTTATTACAAGTCATAGTGGTTAATATTGCTGGCATCGTATTTGGTGAACTATACAAGGTGTATCAGTACAGAGGTGACAAACTATCAGAACAGATATACACCTAGACCAAGGATGGCGAGCCTTTATGGATCAACGTGCCATTTTTTCTAAAGAAATGCTTAATACGGAATAGACGTGCCGTCAAATAATTTTGACTTGTGATTAATGGGAAAATAATAAAGCAAAATACTAACATCCCAAAACTCTTTATTTACTACGAAAAAATACATTTTACACTGTATAGTAGTAAATGTTTGAGTTATACGTGTAATTAAATTTAAGTAACGTTAGTGTGACTTCTGTTGTTGCAGATTATATATATATAGATGTGACAAGTAACTTGTATTAGGATTGTAAGATGTTACTTTTATCAGAATGCATGCTGAATTGGAGTCATCTGTCAAACGGTTTCTAAGCGAGTCTTTAATGTTATTCATCTCTGAAAATAATGACTCGTAGATCGATAAAAATATGGTTAAAATAGCATGAGCATGCTTCTTCAAACAGTTAAATGTATCTGGAATCGAGTTTAATGTTCGCAAAATTTCGTTATTGGCATTTTTACTTATATTGCTTGTTAATCTTTCTGTTTCAATCAATTCCACTTCTTTCCTTGTTTTAGTATGTTTTTGAACAAACATTGAACTAGACTAGAAATCACTAAGCTACATTTCAAAAATTCTTCAATTTCCAACCAATCCAATTGGGGCAAGTTCAATTTATCAAATGATGTCTCATCAGGGTACATAATAAATTTGATCGTTTCTGATAATTCTTTGAACTGAAAATCTCAATGAAAATTTCTTGATTGAAGAATCAATTAGGGAAATAAATTCTTCAATAGCTATTTCTTTCTCTGATTTCTCATGTATACATCTTAATCTTTGAAATAGTTTTTCAAGTTTGGGGTTCCTTGTAATAATATAGTTCCTAAACTAAAATTGCAAATCGTTTTGATCGGTGGTGTGCCCAAAATATTGTGCCATGTGCCATTAATGGCACGCGTGCCAATGGTTCGCCATCCCTGACCCAGACGATGGGAAATCACACAATAATGCATGGTCGGAAACGCTTTCCTGCTGCGGTGGGGATGACACAAAACACAAGAAAGACAAGACATGAATAAAAGGAGAAAACATGTTTATTATTCAAAGAACAGCAACAATGCTGGGCTTGTCTTTGACTGGTGCACGCGATAGATGACGCCACGTAAACCGAAGCATTGGTTGGGTCCAGTGCATTGACTCGCTCAATCGACAGACCTCACTTATCTTCATTACTTCTTATGGGGGAATATCGAGTTATTGGTGTACGAAACTCCCGTTAACACTGCTGAGGACCTAGTTGCACGTATCGTGGCAGGTGTTGTGAAAATCTAGGACACTCACTGGGGTATCTAGTCTTAAGTGGACCCTGTATCAAATTTTAAAGAACACTATTTTGGGGTCCCTTAATATGTTACGATTTGTTTGTTTATATATGTCGGAGCTTGCGGGGCTCCGTATCAATGCTACGCCCCCGAGGACACTCCCGGTATTTTCACTAAAGTTCGAATTTCAATGAGCCGGAGATGTGAGGGTCTGCATCACGGCCCGGGGTCATAATTTCGAACACTTACTTTGATGATGATCGTTCTCCCTTTAATGTTTTTTTTCTTAGCTTTTTACTGTGCTAAGGATAATACACATATTTTCTCCTCTTATTTTTGTCCTGCTTTCTTGAGCTGTGTGTCGCCAATGCCACGCTGGGAGAGGTTTCCGACCATGCATTGCAATGTTATTTCCTACCACCCAAATGTACTCTATCTGTCTTATAAGTTAGTAACCATTGTACTGACCCTCCCTGTAAACGTAGTTTCGATTTTATTAAGGTATATCGTACGGAATATTTAACACAATCAGCTTTCAGAGTCATCAGTTGATGCAGTGAGGAGTGAGTTATGGGGGTAAGGACTAGCTGAGACGTCAATGTTGACTATTATGTTGTTACGGTAGCCTATTGGTGAAGCTTGGGAACCCGTGGTAGGCGTTGTAAAAGTCGCAGGTTCAAGTTCTGACTCGTAGTGTAGAGGGGCTGATGCACACGTTAAATCTGTCGTATGTGTGGTGTTGATGTTAAAAAGTGGGATGTCGGCTCAGGTATAGTTCTCATTACTTGACCTTGAATCAAAATAATGAGGTCCGTCGCCAATAGTCCTCGTATTCCTGTAAGTGCGACAAAAATAAACACTCATTCATAATCAAATGTGGAGAAATGCTAAGAGGTTTATCATCAATAATTCGTAATCTCTAGTATAATGCTGATTAAAAAACATTAATACTACGTGTTTGCATGATAATGGCTAGCTTCTGTTCGCACTTGAAATTCAGGCGCAGTAGCCAACTGGTGATGGTTGCAAGCCCATTAATGACGTTGTTTATACCGAGTCGTGGGATCAAGTCATGTTAATGATTTGATATAGTAAGTCAATACACATTATATCTATCTAGACTCAAAAATATTCATCCTAGAAAGGTGTGGAAGTATGGAAAATCAGATTCCAGCTCAAGTGTGATTTTCATCAATTGATCATTGTTCATTATTGTGAGGAAGTTCGTGTTGCTTCGAAGAGTAACTTTAAAAGTGATCAGTTAAATCACGAACACTAAGAAATCGGCAGTATTTTGTGTGTTTTCTTCCATATGAACAAGGGATCTTGTCAGTGGCGTAGGGTTGTAAGTTGTAAAGGGTTGTAGTTTAATAAGTATATTATTTTTTTCCAAAAGTTCTGGGTGAGTGAGTGAGTATTGGGTTTTATGGCGCAAGAGCCAATCTTGGCTAAGCTGCGCCAAACATTCGTTAAAACATTAAAAGTGTAAAATGAGTAAAAATGTTAATAAAAAGATTTCGAGTAATAAAAGGCAAAGTTTCAAAATCAGTTCCAAAATTAAAAAGTAAAAATATATGGGTGAGGATTTCCCCCACCAAGTCCGACAAGAATGATTTCAAAATGTTACTTCCTGTATCTGGTTGAGGTTAATGATCTTCTTGTATCTTCTTTTGTGTTGTATCTTCTTTTAATTCTTTCCTTTCATAAATGATCATATTGTCATAAGAGCAAACTTATTCGAAGGAATAATAAGCGTTATTAGGTTTTTACAAGTACCTTTCTCTTGCAAGGGATATTATTATTCCCTTCGACATAATTTAGAGTAGACTCAAGCGCATCCTCCACGTCATACACTATCATATCCTCCTCATCCTTTGTGTACCCGGTAGGTGCTGATTTTCTAGGTTTATGAGGAGCCATCTTAATTTCTATTTTTGGTTTTACAGTGCTAGATGTGTTCCTAGGAGGACGTTTTTTCCTACGTGGCTTAGAAGTTTCTTTTGCATCCTGGGATGCAGCAGGTATGACATTGGATGCAGTGGTGGTAGTTTCAAGAACAGGACATGCTGTGGATGAAGATGCAGCAGAAATAGATAAATTATTAGAAGTGGTGGGAGCAGTATCTATTACAAAAATAGAGGGGGTTGAGATTCTGATGATGACGTAACCGTGACAGAAGATGCGGATGGTAAGAGTTGTGCCTGAGTTGATGTAGATGATTTGGTAACTGTAGGAATTTTAGAAGGCATTGTGTTGTTTTCGGAACAGATGTTAAAGGTTGTAGTAGTTTTAAAGGGGGACATACTATTTTTGTAATATGGTCATCAGTTTGGGTTGTTGTGGTTACAGTTGAGGGTTTGGCAGCTTGTGCGTATGTTTGGGACAATTGTAGAGCTATTAATTTCCATGCTTCTATATATGAAATATTTCTATTTGTTTTAATAGCTTGGATTTCTTTTTCTGTTTTCCATTTTAAGCATAAAATCTGGGATAATACCTCGAATAAATGACTTCAAAATATAAGAGCATTGCATTTGTATAACTGAGGTTCCTCGGAAAAAAGGAGATGCGCGTTATAGGCTGAAAACACCTAAAAACTAAAAAATGCAGCTTGAAAGGGTAGGTGCGCGTTATACGTCGGATTTTACTGTAGTTTGGTGTAGGTATTTTGTAAAACTCTCTTGTAAACATTTTTTAGAAAAAATTATTTAAAAAATTGTTCTAAAAATGTTAAGATACAGATAAAAGTTCTAGACTTTTAAGAATTTTGTCAAATCTGCTTGAAAATTTAAAAAAAAAAAAATGAAAAATAAAATTTAAAAAAAATTTGAGCAAACAGAAAGTACAAAAATGACAGTAAGATTCATAAGGAATGTAAAGAAGAGGAATAACACACACACGCAAAAAGGAAAACGAACCCAGAAAGGAAAGCTTTGGGAGTGCCACAAGGTCGCAATATTTTTTTCATGTTTATTCATGAGGAAGAAATGTTGATGAATCCAGAGACGAGCAAACGCAGTGTTGTCAAACCTTTTAGGAGTGGATTCCAAAAAAAAATTTCTTGTCATCCAACATACAGTAATACCCCGAACTTACGCGATAGGTGGGGACTGAGTGATAATCGCCTAAGTCGAATTCCCGTAAGTTGGGGTGGGATATAATTTCAAATATGGATACAAGACTTATTTTTAGTTGAGGCCGGAGACGAAACAAAATAATAATTCAGAACAAAAAAATGTTCAATAAAATTTTTCACAAACACAAAATTTCCGACCGAAGTTATTTTTGATGTTGAAGGTTTCATAAAATCTAACAAGGTAGGCTGCCAGATCAAAGATTTTTTTTTTCTCCAGAAAAATTTCCTCTTAGTAGCTAATACATTTTTTATTCCTTGTTTTGTTGAAAAAATACGCTCTTTGTTGGAATATGTATTTTCTAAAATTTGTCTCCCTTTTTCAATTAAACTAAGCTTTCTCTGTCGAATTACCAACCGTCATTCGATCTTCTGAATGAACTGGATCATAAGGACTCAAATTCTTCAATATCGTGCTCTTGGTAATCAGGCTTTGGCACAGATTCTTCCTAAATTTCAGTGATTGGGTGAAATAAATTACAGTTAAAAACTAAAAAACACCTTTTTATAGTTATCGAACTAAGTTGTAACTTAATCTTTTAGTTGCCAAATCTGGAAATGGATCCGAAATTAGTCGCCAGTTGTGTTGTTGTTGCACGCCCCCATTGGTCAGCAGTGCTAGACCAGGTCCATGACGTCGTACACTTTCAGAAAGTCTAACACCAGCAAGGGATCGTCTTCTAAATCCTGCTTGGTGAGTTCTAGGCATTCGAGGATGTGAGCAGGCGAGGCCGGCTCAGAAGAACAGTTTGTGCACACTCAAAAGCCAGTACATACAACACAAAATCTCATAGTTGTGAGACGGCCACAAAGAATACGACCTAAAAGAGCTTGATCCTGTTTTGTAAAACCGTGATCCAGAGCGCCTCCAGGACGAGAACACTGATATCAATGGTGCTCTGGGGGGTAATCCAAGCGGTCTTTTTCTGGTGTTTAGTTCTAGAGAAAATCTCCAAAAAGGTGAGGGGTGCTGACGGCTCTGGTACCTCGCACTTCTACTGTCAGACAGTATCCAAATCTCTTTTCCATTTGGAAAAGATGCAAGAGAACCAAGGGCCTCATTAATGGCTATTAGCTCACTGCGAAAAACCGAGCAACCGTCTGGATTTCTCCTCTGGTTTCTTAAGATATGGTCTTGCGATTTGATGTAAATTCCGCGCTGCCAGATCGATAATAATCGTCTCTACTGTCATCCGTATAAACCTGAATGGCGTCAATTGGTATATCTCCAATTCTCTCAAGAGCTAATTGCTTTATATAGGCAGGAAGGTCTGCTTGTTTATTCACGTGTACTATATATAATAATTCTGGATGGAAAAAGACCCCGTCAAGATCATCCTCTAGGTCAAGACATGGGTGATTAGATCTGGGTAACCCAGATGTGGGATCTGAAAATGGGAAATCGTTAGTCTTGATAATCCTGATCAGGACAATGGAACAAAATTATTAAAATATTGTATTGTCATCGATCCTGGGCAAGTGAGCAAAATTTCGAGAATTAATCTAATCTTTTAAAGTGGGTAAAAATTGAATTCAAAATTCCGTTACATACAAGTGAACCTAATAAAAGGGTGTTAAAAAATGAAAACGAATCGATGAGATTTGAAAATCGTGTAACTCCAAATTCGCGTAATTCGGGGTATAGTAAGTCGAGGTATTACTGTAATTCATTGTAAAATTAATAAAGGTTATTAAAAAGTATATTATGAAAATATTCTTTACTACTGTTCCGATGAATGAGATTTGGCATATTCTGTACTTCTTGTTTTTTAAACTTAAATGTGTATATAAACAAAATTGTTATAATAGTTTTCTATGTATTTATTTTAGGAAGGGTCTCATTATTTTTGCACAAGCAAAAGTTTTTTAAAGTTTAATTTCGATGTGTAAATTTACACGACTATAAAAGGGGCAGTCAAAAGTTTCCGAAATTTCGATGTAACTACGTTTTTGAAAAGATTTATGTTATGGTTTATACATCGTCTTCTGGTTGCAAGGGGGGGGGAGGGGGAATGCGAAATTAAGCTTAATTTTTTTTTAAAATCAATTGTTAACAATGCGCAGATTATATGGCAAATTTAATGACCTATCTACGTAACAAGATTTTAGAAATACTACTTAAATATCACTAGGCAAAGAAGTTTAGAATTTTAAAACGAATATTTTGTTTAAGAAAACTGCAAGAACGACATAAAAAATTTAATTAATGAAATTTATCTTGATTTCCGTAAAATTTCTGCTTAAAATATTTGCATAAAACTTACATTGGATGCATTTACTGAAAATTTTTGTTTTGACACAATTCAATGAATTATTTACAAGAAGGCAATTTTTAATTTTTATATGATTTGATATGAAAAAAATAAATAATATATACAAATGTGATAAGCAAATTTTTTGTTGCATAATTTTCGATACAAAGCTGTAATGCATATAATGTTTCTGTTTTTATAATATATAAAAAAATAACCTTTTTCTGTATCTACTTACATTTCCACCATTTTAATTCATCAATCACTGTTAGGCAAGGAATCTGTCATTGAAGTGGAAGTTAATGCTGCATTTGATAGTTTTTAGCATTTTTAGTTTTTAATTCCTTAATATGAACTGTAATATAACGAATAAAGGATACTTTTTGTCATAACCCAGCTGTCACTCTTAAGTATTTTTTCAACGATATCGCGGATCTTGTAAGGCAGAGTTTCTCAAAGTGTGGGGCGCGTCCCCTAGCCTGATGATCTTACGTAAGGGGGGGGGGGGGGGGGCACATTGAAAAGTCGAAAATAAAAGCTTATTTTTTTAAAAAAAAATCAGGTTACTGTAAAGAAGTAAAAGAAAATACAGTCTGACTCATTTACATTGATATAATATGCTTATAAATGTATCAGTACTTCGGGGAAGGTCCCCGTTAAGATGGATTGACGGTGTCGAAAAAGACCTAAATATCTTAAAGGTCAAAAACTGGAAAACAGTTGCCAAAAGTAGACATGCCTGGAGAAAACTTCTAAAGAAGGCCAGGGCCCTCATAGGGCTGTCGAGCCATTGAAGAAGAATGTATCAGTATTGCACAATGTATTTGATAATTAATTTATCAATATTAAGTTAAGAACAGGTTTAATAATTACTAGTGACTTCCAAGGGTTTGTCATATGACAAAATTATATACACGATTTATAATACTTATCTTGATAATTTGTATGGTTTATAATTAAAGTCGTACATTATTATTTCATTCAATACATTGCTATTGTATGGTGTAAAAAATTATGATTGAAAATTGGGTCGCGCGCAAACGTTGAAAGTTGGCGAAGAACTGATGTAAGGAATTAAACAACTGTATGGCTTCATGATAGCAACAATGTTGCTTTGAGTACTGTTTCTTTATCAGATAGGCTATCGAAGGTCTTCTGTGGGTGAAATTTTTGTTTTTGTTAAACATGTGGTTCCTTCATATGGTAGTTTATTACAGCCTCACAGTAAAATGAAATTAGCCAGACACATATAACTTCATCACTGTCCTTATACCGTACTGGTATTTTGACATATTCCCGTGCTATTTTATTGATAAATAATACATTGTGGAAGAGTATTGTTTTTGAAGTTTTTGACAGTTTCTCTTATTTAGGTTCGTAAATTAACAGTAGAAACGATTGTACTACTGAAAGTCAAAAGTAAATTACTAAGGCTGATAGATGTCTTAATGGAATACGAAAATATATATGAAATCAAATTTAATCAAAAGAAAAATATTCTATTGTATAAAAGTCTTTTAAGATCAGTATTGTTATACGTGTGAGACTTAGTCCATGCCTTGAACAGGAGAACACGATAAGTATCAACGAAAAGAAGATTTTAAGATTCATTTTTGGAGGAATTCAGGAAAATGGAACGAGACGAAGAAGATCGAATTTCGAGCTCTATCAATCATATAAAGAATCTGACATCGTTAACTTCATCAAAATACAACGAATTAAATGGGCAACTCACGTTGTCAGAATGAACGAAGTCCGCACCACTAAAAAGTTTTTTCAATGCCCAACCAATAGGCACACGAAGAAGGGGCAGGCCAAATCTTATATGGATTGATGGCCTAGAAAAAGATCTCCTAGTTTTGAGAACTAAAAATTGGGGAACACTAGCAAGAAGAAGGCTGGCTTGGAAAAAGCTTCTAGAGAAGGCCAAGGCCCACCCTGGGCTGTCGAGCTACTGAGAAAGGAATACGTTGTGGAACATTATTACATGCATGATTATTCAATTTTTTTCAGCTTTCTCGATATGTATGTCTTTGAATTTAGAACTATTCCCCATTTTTTTAAATATTTGGAATTTTGTAAGCCATTTTTCGCAGAAAAAGATTTCAAGTCTCGGAACAAAAGTGATTTGTAAATCTGTTCTTCTTTTAAGAATGATTAAATCTGCACTCACTAAATCTGTTCGAGGCTTAAAATCCTCAAATTGGTGCAGTGGGAAAGTATGGACAATGGTGTGTCAGATATGATATCGTGTCTTTGTCGTTTGACCAAAGTTATGAAGTGTTTTAGCCAATGAACTATGTGCTCGCCAATAGTCATGCTTCTCAATGCAACGTTAATAAACTGGCAATCATACAAAATAGCTGGCTAGGTCCTGGTCAAAATGTCCCAATGTGTTTAAATTTATGAATCTTTCTACAAAAAGACAATTGAAAGACCAAACCTAATATAATATTTCTTATTATCTTGAATTTTGAGAGTGCCGAAATTTTGGAAAATTTATAGATTTGAAATTTATTAAAAATCGCATTTTTTTTTACGATGGAGTTGAAAATAATATTGATCTAGTGCTTTATTGTGGGAATTATTGATAATCTAATACTTCTTTGTAAAATAGGTACAATATTGTTCATTTCCTTCTATCACTATACTGGTCACAGAATAGATCTATAGTATTTATCTACTGGTCATAGTAGTGATCATTTCATAAATGTGTTTAAAATATTCTCATATTTTAATAGGTATCCATCTCTACAAGAATAGAAGGAAAAATAAAATTATATATTTTTTTTTGAGAAAAAGTGTAGTAAATTTACTTGTGTATTCCGTACACTATATTTTACAAAGTGTGAAAAATATTCTCATTTACATAAAAAATTAGGATTATTAGAATGAAAAAAAAAAGAAGCTTTAAGTAATAAAGATAAAATATAAAGTCTTCTACAATTAAAGGGCTTCAATACGTTTAAAAAATGATTGTTGTGAATTTTTACTATATAAGATTTCAAAACAAGATGATGAGTACTTTTCTCATTCACACACACACTCAGCTTACACTCTTTGAGAAAATTCAAATACAACTGAAAAAAATATCTTATGTATTGAGTAAAAAAAATATTGTGTGCGTCTAATGCCACCTGTCTGACGTAGTCAGAACGAGGCCCACGAAATTCATCGTGGCAAGGGGCTAGAAGTACACCTGTCGTTGGCCTTGGCCTTGAGCTCCATACAGGTGACAGTACGAATTAGCTCGGCGAAATTCCCCGAAGGGACGATAGATGGCGATACCACCTATCTCCACCTCCATAATTTTAGCATGGAACTGAAGGGGAGGGAAATATTCTCCAATCCCCTGCACTCGTGATTCAGCCCACAAGACTTTCGGACCCACTGATTTAACGAGCACGTACTTCGTGTGTACTCGGAGGGTATTTTGTGGCATCGGGTATCGAATCCAGCCCTTTTGGTCTGGAGTCTGATGTTCTAACCACTAAGCTACCCACAATCATATTGTTAAACATATTGTATTGTTATTTGTTGCTCAATTGATAAATGATTAATAAAATAGTTCTTTTTTTAAAATTTTGTATTAAAAAAAACAAGCACAATCAAATTTTTAAATTTTAGGCCAGCACGTTAAAGTTCTATCATGATCCCCATTTTTAGAATAACCCAGCGTTTCTCAAAGTGGGAGGTGTGCTTTTCAGGGAGGCGTGATAATTTTATGGGAAGGGGCGAGCATATCGAAAATAAAAGATTATTTAAAAAAATTTTAATTTACTGAAGAGAAGTAAAACAAAATACATCCTGACATATTAAAAAGTAAAATACACATTTACACTGATATACTATACTGATAAATGTATCAGTTCTGCATAATGTGTATTTGATAATGAATTTATCAATACCAAGTTAAGAACAAGTTTAATGGTAACTTTTAATTTGTATAGCCTTATCATATACAAAGTTTTTTTTTTTTTTTGAGACTCTAAGTAGACTCCTTGTGTGCCGACAAGTACAAAACTTAATATCTTGATAATTTATACGGTTTTTAATTAAGGTCGTGTTGTAGGTTTAACGTTAAAGTACATTATTATTGCATTCAATACACTGTTATTACAGGGGGGAGCGATGACAATTTTGATTGAAAATTGAGTCGCTAATATAGAAAGTTTGAAAAGCACTGGAGTAACCCCCACCTTTTTTTTAAAAAAAAACAAGCTTCTTAACATCGTTATGTGTATCATATATGGAACATAATTATACCAATATGTATCACATCAACCATGACATTTTCAATCGTAAAGTAATTATTGATATAAATAAGGTCTTTCTTTAATTGAATATGTTAATAGTTTATTTCTTTTACTAATAAAAAAAACTTAAAGAACAGTTATGAAAAAATTCGAAGCAAACCGCTGAATAACGACTCTATAGCTGTCGTGTTGCAGTCATTATTATGATCATTGGCAATACAATAAAATTGTGGTAGATTAATGATGTAATGCCTCAAAACCCATTTTTCATATCTTAGGAACAAATCTCACGCAAGAAATAATTAGTACTGAGAATTTCAATCGTTTTACCTTTTGAGTCATTCAAATTAAACACATTCAATTCGTAATTATGTAAAGGTGCGCGTACGCATATAAGAAATTATCTTCCTTATAACCACAGTCTTTTTTCCTCCTTTTCCTCTTTGAATGAAAGGAAATCCTACATATGGGCTTTCACAATACGAAACGATACATTTTTTTAAATGGTTTCTTAAGGTATCCGACTACGTTCGGAACCATGATTTTAAAAAAGCGCATAAATGGATAATTTTCATGATATTTAGTGTCACTTAGATTACAAAACATGTATAAAATTGGTTTAAGGACATTATGACAAAAAGTTATTTAAATACAACATTTTGGCAAAAAATTAACTTAGAACAACCTTTTTTCCAAATGTTCTTTTGTAAAAAATGCTTCTATTGTATTAATATTTTGCCTGTATATAGCTCAGACCTCTGTACAGAGGCTCAACTACGAGTTTTGAAAAATTCACATTATTTTCAGAGTTACAACCATTTGAAATAATTATCGACGTATTTTCTTAAAATTTCTCCCTTTTGTTTTCGTAAAACATGGATAAACTGACTTCCGAGTTATGCATTTCAAAAATTCTAGTTGAGCCTCTGTACAGAGGTCTGAGCTGAATACAGGCAAAATATTAATACAATAGAAGCATCTTTTACAAAAGGAGAACATTTGGAAAAAGGGTTATTCTAAGTTAATTTTTTGCCAAAATGTTGTATTTAAATAATTTTTTGTCTGTTTTTAAACCAATTTTATACATGTATTGTAATCTAAATGACACTAAATATGCATTTATGCGACTATAAACTATACGACTGCGACTGAAAACTATACATTTATGCGCTTTTTTAAAATCATGGTTCCGAACGTAGTCGGATACCTTAACTTGAAATATTCTAATTAAATTTGTATATATATAGATGCATTTTGACAAATGCTGATTAAAAAAAGTAAAAGTAAAGTGCTCATGTTAAGTGGATAGCTTGTTTTTTAAATTGTTTGTAAGGTATCGAAATATCTTTAAAAATATACTAAAATTTATTTTATCTTAAATCGAAATACTTAATTTGAAAGCTTCTTTCATTCAATTACTATTTAGTTATATTTTAAAAAATGTCAGTAAATTCGAAGATTAAATTTTAAAAAAAATTTTACCGAACATAATTAGCAACTTTTTAACGGATGAACTGTTGTTATTTTTGTGCTGCTAGTGTGAAGGATTTTTCTGAACAACTCTTTATTAAATAAAAGTGTATTCAAAATATATCTTCAAAGTCATGAAATCACACCAGGACCAAATTCATCTCTGCTATTAGCCTTTTTTTAAAAAAAAATTCTGATTATAATTTTTAATAATTAATTTTAGTATTAATCAATATCTGCATGATGAATGGTACATATTCTTGGTTCCCACTGTGTAGAGGTGGGCGAATACTAACTCGCCAAGGCAATCGGAAAACCAATGAGTAGGAAATGTTCTCTTTTTTTGGGTCAACATATATTTGTGAGCATATACGAGGGTGGTCTGAGAAGTTTCCGACATAACAAAGATATAAGGCATTTTTTCTAAAAATTTTTTGTTTTTGTTTTTCAACATAGTCTCCTTGTAATTCTTCCAGCGATGCTCTCACCTCTGTAACCCGTCCAAATAGTACTCAGCGTTTGTCTCTGCAAAATAATTGTTCACGAAGCTGATTGCTTCTTCATTTAATGAAAATCTCTGTCCTCCGAGAGCAATTTTTAGATGAGGGAGAAAAATGAAGTCGCTTGGGGCTAGATCTGGTGAGTAAGGCTGATGGCCAAGCAGTTCAAACCGTAGTTCGTGGATTTTTG
Organism: Trichonephila inaurata madagascariensis; assembly: GCA_019973955.1. Classification (NCBI taxonomy): domain Eukaryota; kingdom Metazoa; phylum Arthropoda; class Arachnida; order Araneae; family Nephilidae; genus Trichonephila; species Trichonephila inaurata. The sequence goes on along the minus strand of BMAV01024692.1, from coordinate 652,007 downwards.
CCATGGCAACTGCTGAGGTGTGAGATGGTGCGTTGTTTTGGTGAAACAGGACTTTCTTTCTATGCAAATGTGGCCGTTTTCCCGTAAGTTCTGCTTTCAGCTTGTCAAGTAATGATGCGTAGATGATTTTTGAAGATAATCGATTAAAATAACTCCATGACTATCCCAAAAAACAGTCGCCATCACTTTCCTAGCCGAAAAAACAGTTTTTGCTTTCATTGGAGCCGGTTCCCTCTTTGCAGTCCACTCCTTGGAGAGGTTTTTTGTTTCAGGCGTATAATGGTGTATCCAAGTTTCCTATACAGTAATTAATCGGTGCCAAAACTCGGATTTATTGCGCCTAAACTGCGCCAACAGAGCATTAGAAATGTTAATTCGAACACGTTTTTGGGTCTAACGTGAACAAATGAGGCACCCAATACGCAGACAGCTTTCTCATGCCTAAATGTTGATTTAATATGTGGCAAACACGTTCTTTTGACATGTTCATAAGCTCTGTTATATCTCTTACTTTAATTCGGTGGTCGTCTAGCACCATTTGGTGAACTTTAGCGAAGTGTTCGTCGGTAGTTGCAGTATTTGGACGCCTCGAACTTTCATCGTTTCCCAAGCTCTTACGGCTACGTTTAAATTCAGCTGCCCAAAATTTCACTGTGTTAAATGATGGTGCAGAGTTCCCATACATAGAATCCATCTCATCTTTGGTTTACGTAGTTGGATACCTTAAGATATCCGACTACGTTCGGAACCATGATTTTGCAAAATCGTGTAAATGAATAATATTTATGATATTTAGTGTCACTTAGATTAGAAAATGTATATAAATTTGGGTTAAGAATAGTATTACAATTAAAAATTATTTAAGTACAATATTTTGACAAAAAATAAACATAGAATGACACATTTTCAAAATATTCTCCTTTTGTGAAAAATGCTTCTATTATAATAATATTTTGCCTGTATTCAGCTCAGACCTCGGTACAGAGTCTCAACTAGAATTTTTGAAACGCATAACTTGGAAGTCGGTTTATCCATGTTTTACGAAAACAGAAGGGAGAAATTTTAAGAAAATACGCCGATAATTATTTCAAATGGTTGTAATTCTGAAAATAATGTGAATTTTTCAAAAGTCATAGTTGAGCCTCTGTACAGAGGTCTGAGCTATATACAGGCAAAATATTAATACAATAGAAGCATTTTGTACTAAAGGAGAACATTTTGAAGAAAGGTTATTCTAAGTTAATTTTTTACCAAAATATTGTTTTTAAATAAATTTTTTTTGTCATATAATGTCCTTAAAACAATTTTATACATGTATTCTAATCTAAGTGACACTAAATATCATGAAAATTATACATTTATGCACTTTTTTAAAATCATGGTTCCGAACGTAGTCGGATACCTTAAATGATTCTTGTTTATTGGTATTTTTTAAATTCACAGCACTTTCGTGACAACTCAAACAATTACTGATTCATGTTTATTTTTCACGACAAAATAATCAACCTCCCAATCGTCTTGAAGCGATATATTTCTTTAGATATTTTCGCTTGCAAGATAGATACTACAAAAAAATTAGTTCCTCCCATAAAATTGTCACTACTCCTGTATTGTCTTTTATCATTAACCGCAACCATTACAAACAGATAAAGAAATTCAATTCGCACTCGTACGCCATTGACAACAAAAAAGCGAAATTGATATATTTGATTTCTTGACACCAAATTTTTAATATATTGTTCTTAAATAAGTGAGTTTTTCAGAGCAATGTACCTGAGCCACTTAAAAAGCTTCGGTGGACTGCAGGTTGAGTATCGCATCTATAGACTATAGACAGTTCGACGATAGACTATCGGAAGACACAGATAGGATTTTCTGTGAGTCATAATTATTTAAGTTATGTAGCGTGGCCATTTAGAAAATGAAGTATTTCTTTAAATGCCATTTGGCTGTCAGTAAAACTCAATTGTTAGGATCATGCGCTTTGAGATCTACCACGTAGGAATCCAATTCATTGAAAATCATCAGGTGGAATAATCATTGTTTCAAACATTACATTCATCATGGGTTCATACCCTTCTATGTTGTAATGGAAAGAGGGGTGTATTGGTTAATAGTGCCGGCTTAGTCTCTTGACTAAGATTCAGAATAACGAAATCCGTCGCCAAGTGAGTGAGTGAATATTAACGTCGCGCTGTTCAGCTACACTAGGGCTTTTGGCGACGGGCTACGTAATTTTGAACCATGGTCAAGTGACATGGACGACACCTAAGCTGGCACCTCCCTCTCCCAACTACCACACCACACCAATGGGAGGACGTTTCAGCTCTCGACAGATTTAACGTGCAGCGCTGCCCTACACGGTGGATCTTTAGTGGTACTGGGCTCGAACTCATGACATGCCTGCCATGATCCGATACCTTAACCACTGGGCAACCGCAGCCTCATCCGTCGCTAATAGACCTCTTGTGTATGCATTGAAGAGTAAATTAAGCCAACAGACCAATTAAGTTAAAGATAACGTTATTAGTTAATGATTGTGGCTCAAAATCGCATCCCTTGACATTAATTCATAGAATGTGTGTGTTGTGTAGCTACGGTTCGTTGTGTTTGTTCAAATATATTAAATCTCTCCAATTTAAATTTATTATAAAGATGTTCTACGAAGACAAAAAGTTGCGATGGATATTATAATTTTTATACAATTTTGATGACACAAACCACATATCTTTATTCTAAATTTCTACGCTACGCGTAAATTTTTAGAATCCTTCCAAATATTTTTTTAAACTTATAATACAAATCTTGAAATTATTGCTCTCTAATTCTTAATCTTTAACTGAGTCACTAGGTTAATAAATACATATACTTGTAATCATTATAGCAATCACCAGTGGCGTTATGTACACCCCCCCATTTCAAGGGGCCCAAAGCTTGGCTGACGCTAAGAACGTATTTGGGCTTGGGGCCCTAATATTCTCCGCTGCGACACTGGCAATCATAAAGGAAAGAGGAAATTGACATGGGGATTATGTTATACACTCGGTAAAAGCCCGTTCAACGCCGAGCTAAGCGGAGAGGAACGAAACAAAGAAGTCAAAGTAATTTCGGAAAAGAATATTGTAAGTGCTGATTTTGTGATGGGAAGGGAAAATTTTTATAATAGTAGAGAAAGCCCGTGCAACGCCGGGCTATGCAGCTAGTCCTTTAATACAATCTGTTAAGAAATACTTTTATGATAATTTATCTACGAAACTAAGAATAATGGCGGATTTAGATTGATTGATTGATTATCAAGGTCGCACTGTTTAGCTACACGAGGGCTTTTAGCGACTGACGGATTTAGAAATGACATGCGTTTTGTTAAATACGTATAAGCGGAAAGTTAAAATGTGATTACTATATGAAACATATTTTGTTTGTTTCGATACTAATTTCATGAAACGTTATTTGTTCTCGACAAACTCTTAAGATTTAAATCAGGATTCTAAGAAATAATTTTATTATCGAATATGGATTTTTATAATATACTTTTCTGATGTAGTTTCGGTTTTCACCATACTAGTAGAGTTTAAACAAAGTCAAAACGCTGTCTTCTTTAACAGGTATTTTTAATCAAACTTTTATGAATATTTTTTTTTTGGAAATTTTTATATTATGGAACGCCACATTTTAAAACTCCTTGAAATTTCAAAGATATATTTTGTTTGTAATTATAAAATTAGTAAGGAAAAAAACTATTTTTGATCTGAGAAAATTTTAATAATGTTTAAACAATTTTAAAAGTATTAGTTTTAATTAAAACCATCGGAGACATTTCTTTAATAATTTTGTAATTCGAAAAGAAGATTTCGACTTAATCTACTCAGATTAATATCAAACTTTAGGACGCACCAACATTTTTACACTTCTTAAATCTCAGCCAACACATATAATAATATAAAAGAAAATACTATAAAAGAATTAAGGATTTCCTAATTTTTGTTGGACCTTTAGGTAATATCATAGTCATTCTTATGATAATACAGCTGATACTTTTCAATGGTTGTAAAGCAACATTTCAGAATTTTTATGTCTCATTGATATAAAATACATACTAAGTTTTTTTAAAATCCTTTTTAAAAAGGAATATTCTTTGAAGAAAAATTAAATTAACATGCATTGTGAAAACATGCGGGGTGTAAAGTAACCAAAGATCTTAAGGTATCCGACTACCCTAAAATCATGATTGTTTTGAAAAAAGTGACAATTTTTTTTTTATGATTTCGTTTTATATGCCATTTTATTAGCTTTATAAGAATACCAAGTATTTTATTTTCCATTCACTAGAACAAAAACTACAAGTGTTTTAGTAAAAGCAGACGCCATAACTTTACATAAGATGTCAAGCTTTAAAATCCGTTTTACTCGAAATGTGTATTTTTTTCGAAAAGTTCAAACGAGGACGGCGATTGCTCAAAAAGTTTTTAAAATAATTTGCTGAAATTTTGTGTGTATGTTCTGTATAACAGTAGAAGTGTTTTAGCCTTCAGATGTACCAATCACTGCTTTATTACAAAATTTACATTTCTTAATATGAATATTATCACCTTTTTTGAAGTAATTTCGTATAATAGCTAAGATAAAGTGCTCTAGTTTTTGTAAAAATTAAAATATATCACACACGCACACACAACCTAAAGGTCATTTCAAAAGGGAATAGCGAAGTAATACATCAAAATTGAAAAACTGGGAACTTGTTCATTTACTATTTGTACAGAGAGGTCCCCATTTATGTAATTGTTTGTCAATTTTTACCCATTTTTTTCCATTTTAGTAGTAATAATTTATTTTTCTTTTCTTAATTTTAGCCTTTTTTTAAGGTATCCGAACACATTGAAAATGACCAAATTCAATCAAGACAGATATTTTTTTTTTTATTTTATTGAATAGAGCTATCTTTGGGCTTTACAAAATATACTTTATTTTATTTCTTCACTACCTAGAGGCCAAGTTACACAATTAAATTTATAAAGTTAGAAAAACTTGAAGTGGCCAGATCTACCAGAAGTAGGTATTTAAATTGAATAAATTCTATCATGGCGATTGTGATAACTCAAAATGTTACAAATGTATTTCTGTAAAACTTTTTGAACCTGATACTTATGTTATTTTCCAGAGAACGTACTGAAATATTTCTTATTGTATGAATACTTTTTGAGTTTTGGCTTGTTATTTAAATAATGGTCTCATAAAGAATGTCACATTTTTATTATGTTTACTCAATAAGAACTCTAAAATTTCCAAATTTGAATACAACATTAAAATTTTAGTACATTTCCTAGATAAATATGTCTAATTTGTTTTTAGTAATACTCTTACTATAATATAAGTTTATTATTTTTTCCTCTAACTGCTTTGAAGTTTTTCAAAAATATCGCTAAAATTTCACTTAGAATTGTGCTTTTTTTCTAAAATTTAAGTAATTTATTTTAAATATTCTTAGTTAAATATTAGTATTTATTGGTATACAGTCTTAAAAAAAGCATTTATAATGTTTAAATATGCTATTTTGTTAAAAAGTATACCGAACGTGTTCGGATACCTTAAAATGTACTAAATAAATCTAAAAACCACAAAAAACCTCCATATCTCCATTTTTTTTAAACAAAAGTTGTCGCAAGTAGTCGGTAAGTTGTCGTAAGTAATAAAGCTGTGAGAATATATTCGATTGAATAATTTTTAAATCCAACTTGAATATCAACACCTCAACATACGCACGTTCACTTACACCAACTGCCCTTGGACTATCATTTTTATCATCCATTGCGCATAACGCTGCCGAATTTCCGAACTGATATCAAAAGCCCATTTTTGATCACGGATCTCTGTAATTTTTGTGCGATAGGATGGCACGATTTCGATTCCTCGGGCAAGATGATATTATGCGTCTTACCACTTTCCCGCCCACGTTTTCATTCAGCAGCCGCATTTCTTCTGACCATAAAATCGGCCGACCATCATTTGGTTGCGAAATGTTACATGATTATTGTTTCTTGTATCTGGCCTCTATCTCATTACGGGACGATTAGACTCCCTTTATTGTCTGGTTTTGGGACGTTCACTGTCTGATTGTCTGGTTTTCAGCTGTCTCAACTGACAGTTCGAAGTCGGATGTTTCTGAGTTGGCAGTCTTCGCGTGCCCGCGGTGTTTTGGAGCACGAATTTGAGGTGAAAAACATATCTGAACTATGGCATTGACCATGCAGATCTTGAACTTTGTTTTGAACCTCCAGCTTTTCGCTTATCTCGATGTTGAGATCTGAGGATATTTTGATAATGAAAGCACACACACAAAACGTTTAATTCTTCAAAATTCTGTTATATTTTTATGTTGCTTATGAAATCTATTTTTGAATACATTTAAAATACCATATACAGTCGAATCTCTATAAAACGAACCTCTATATTGCGAATTTTTCTATACAGCGAACATTTTTCTGGAGCTCGGAACATTTCACGATTTTCTTCGTAAAATAACCTCTCAATAGCGAAGTGCATTTTCTATATAACGAACATTTTCTTTTGTGATTCAATTTTCCCCCCTAGTTTTAAAGTATTTCTGGACATTCCAAGTTATTCTCTTTTTAACACATTTTATGGTGGTCATAAATCTTGAACTGGATTTACCAGGGGCCTGACTCACCTAGAAAGAAAAAAAATTGGCCGTAATTTTTCAAATAAAAAACTCAAATAAAATTAACAAATTTTATGTGTAATTAAATTTAAGGATGCATGTGGTAAGGTATATCTAGAATTTCTAGTTATAAAAATAATATTTTTTGATAATGCATGCACACACACAAAACGTTTAATTCTTCAAAATTCTATTATATTTTTATGTTGCTTATGAAATCTATTTATGAACGCATTTAAAATACCATATACAGTCGAACCTCCATGTAACGAACCTCTATATTGCGAATTTTTCTGTATAACGAACTTTTTTTCTGGAACTCAGAACATCTCACGATGTTCTTCGTAAAATAACCTCTCAATAACGAAGCGCATTTTCTATATAACGAACTTTTTTCTGGAGCTCGGAAAGTTTCACAATTTTCTTCGTAAAATAACCTCTCAATAGCGAAGTGCATTTTCTATATAACGAACTTTTTCTTTTGTGATTTAATTTTTTCCCTTAGTTTTAAAGTATTTCTGGACATTTCAAGTTAATCTCTTTTTAACACATTTTATGGTGGTCATAAATCTTGAACTGGTTTTACCAGGGGCCCAACTCACCTAGAAAGAAAAAATTGGCCGTAATTTTTCAAATAAAAAACTCAAATAAAATTAACAAATTTTATGTGTAATTAAATTTAAGAACGCATGTGGTAATATATATTTAGAATTTCTAGTGATAAAAATAATATATGTTTAAAATTACTTGTATGCTTTAAATTAGAAAATGTCCATATAAAGTTAATTAATTTTAATATAAAATTGTTTTCTTAATGTTAAAAATACAGTGTATCCTTCGACATTCTTTTGTCTTGTTTTCCTTGCATTTTTTCTTTCTTTTTTTATGGGTAAGACATATAAAATAAATATACTTTAATTTACAAAAAGGTGTGAATAATTACTTTTTAATATATAGTGTTTATGAATTTTAAATTTTTTTTTTGTGGTTTATAAAGTATATTGGAAGATGAACCTCTGTACAACGAATTTTCCATATAACGAACTTTTTTTGCGGGATTCAAAGACTTCGTTAAATAGAGGTCTGACTGTATTTCCTTGTACAAACCGAGAATTTTCGGACCTTTTCTTATAGTTCGGCGTACATAGGATCTCGAAAAAAGAGGTAGTTCAAGAAAAACATTCCTCTCCCCCTCCAAATTTTTTTTCCTTAAGCCATACGCAAGCGATTTCATTTAACTTTTTGGGTATTTTGAATAGAGTTTCTTTTTAAAAAGGGGGTGGGGAAGTCACTTATCTTTCAAAGTTAGTGCCAGTATCCGAATTTCCATATAGTTCTTAAAATTTGCTTTAACTCCTAGGGATGTCTGAATGCATACGTTCATCGTGATACGAGTTTTTACTTCAGAGCAAGAAATATAGGTGGACGATCACATGCCGTATTCAAATTTCTCTTCCCGCGCTTTTTCGAAAGAAAAAAAACGGAGCAGAAAATAAGACTTGGATAGATAGTGTACAAGAAAACAAATAAATGGGAAAAATCCGTTAACTTTAGATAAGATTACCAGAAATAAAGCTATCGTCGTGCACGTCTTACTTTACAGAAATTTAATTGAAAATTACACGAGGTTTTTTCAAAATTTGGCTTATAAACAAGTTTCGAATTTTGGGAAACTATTTGAAGAAAAAAATGCACTCACGGCTTATACGCGGGTTACCTTATACTAGGAAATTCATGGTAATTTGAAAAAAAATTCGAAGAGTTTTGCTTACTAGTAAGCGGATTTGAATCAAGATATATCGTGTAGGGAAATTTTATTTTATTTTCTTAAAAATAATCTTTATTGATTATCTTTCTCATATAAACAAGTAATGTAAAAATAAATTAAGTTAATTCCTACTTAGGTCAACAAAGAAAAAATTATTTTAGTTACTTTTTATTAAATAATTACAATTGATATAAATATGCATATACATATGACAGAATCACATTATCAAGTGGCAAAACAGAATGCAATTTTCCTTTCTATTATCGAACGTGTGGGGCTGTTATTTTTTACTATTTATTTATTCATAAATCACATTCTCAGAAATTAGGCCATCCTAGGTGGAATTCGAACTCACGACCTTCTTCGGATTAGAAGCCCTACGCGCCATCCATTGCGCTATAGGGACACATCGTACAATCTACCTTCCTCTCTATGTTGTTGGACTATTAGAGAGAGAGAGTTATGTTTGTTACTATTTATTCATTAATTAAGTTTAATGAATGAATTAATATTTGAAAAAACTATAATTACATCACATTTCATTCACTAAAAGTGTAAAAAATGTATTCGAATTTGAATGGATGAATAGAAAGTATTTTATAAAAGATTGAAAATTTGAACAAGATATATAAATATATATATATTTAGGGAGAGTGTGAACTAATAGTAAGAATTGAGAAATAAGATGTGAACGATTATTCAGGGAAAAAATGAGGTTTCTAACCTTATATAAGCTAGAACAAAATTAATGATTTATGCATTGGAAAAAATATATTAGATAATCTAATAAAGACGTACCTGTCAAACTTGAATCAATATATCATAAATCTGTCTATATATGTCAAAGAATGCGATTTGAACAAAGGGTGACCTTTTAATAATAACATTATTATTATGTTCTAACTTCACAATTATTTAGAGAAGCACTGATGATCCGAGAAAAATTGGTCCGCAGAAAAATTGGGATATTATTTATATTTTTATGAAGATTAAGTTTAAAAAATAACGAGTAACAAAACATATTGTGGAATACGGGGATTGTACTTTTTTTTAAGTGTTCGCTACTACTTTCTACGAAATTACATCTGAGTTGAATGACTTTTTAGGTACTTTTGCAGGTGTATCTAGCAACATTTGAAAGTGAGAAATGGCCACCATGGTAAATTGGCGGCATAGCACTTTAATTTGTTGATATTGCTCTGCCTTTCAGTCACTGGAGACAGTGGCGTAGCTACCAATGTGCTGGGTGGTGCCGTGCACCAGGGCCCTCGAGCTTAGGGGGGCCCACAGAACTTGACCATCAAGCAAGCCGAACTTGAGGTAATTTCTTCCACATTTAAGATATAATTATAAAGGTTTTCAACATAACTGTAATCAGGGCAACTAAGTTGAAAGTAATTTCGAACTTTTAGGGAGTTCCCCTATAAATTCTTTCCTTTGTATAGTGTTGAGAACTTTACTTATTTAAATCTTTACATTATTTTTCAATTTTTTAATTTTTCTAACTGTTACTCGAAAATAAACTTCAAGTTCCATGAAAACTTTTACAGTATATCTTATAAAACCTACACATTAAGCTAATTATTCTTTTTTTTTTTTGGTCATTTTATTTTTAATTATAATATTATTCATAATAAGCTATTTTCCTGTTTCAGTATTTCGCACTCTACTCGTATCTGCAATAGACTGACTCCTCTGCTCTTTCACAAGAGTGTTTTTTTTTAAAAATAGTTATAATAATATTATATCGTATTTTATTTTTCATGCATATTTTTTGTATCATTTCTTGTCTATCACGTGTCAAATCGAACTTGGATAATCACTAAAATTCACACAAGAAAACTCATCTACATACATATAAGTAGTACGTAGCTTCATTGTCCGATGTTCGGCTGAGCACGATAAAGGGCTGATGTTAAAGTAGCTTTTTTATATTTTAAAACTCAAACAAAATAGGACCCTCGATTATTTTGGGTTTTTTTGTTTTTTGCACTAGGGCCTTTGAATACCTAGCAACGCCACTGATTGGAGCCAAAAATCCTCAAGCTGATTTCAAACAAACAGGAACAAATGCGTCTTAAAATGTTTAATACTTAAGGTATCCGACAACGTTCGGAACCGTAATTTTAAAAAAGTGCATAAATGAATAATTTTCATGATATTTAGTGTCACTTAGATTAGAATATATGTATAAAATTGTTTTATAAGGACATTTCGACAAAAAAAATTATTTAAATACAATATTTCGGCAAAAAATTAACTTAGAATAACCTTTTTTCAAAATGTTCTTCTTTTGTGAAAAATGCTTCTATTATAATAATATTTTGCCTGTATATAGCTCAGACCTCTGTACAGAGGCTCAACTACGATTTTTGAAAATTTCACATTATTTTCAGAGTTACAACCATTTGAAATAATTATTGGCATTTTTTTCATAAAATTTCTCCTCTATGTTGTCGTAAAACATGGATAAACTCACTTCTAAGTTATATATTTCAAAAATTCTAGTTGGGCCTTTGTACAGAGGTCTGAGCTATATACAGGCAAAATATTATTATAATAGAAGCATTTTTCACAAAAGGAGAACATTTTGAAAATGGATCATACTGTGTTCATTTTTTGCCGAAATATTGTATTTAAATAAATTTTTTTGTCAAAATGTCCTTAAAACAATTTTATACATGTATTCTAATCTAAGTGACACTAAATATGAAAATTATCCATTTATATGCTTTTTATAAATCATGGTTCCTAACGTAGTCGGATACCTTAAATAAACTTAAAATTTTCATTTCTTAAATAATAACTATTCTACAACTTTGTCACCTTGTGAATTTCACATTAATAAAATAAAAGTTTTCTGATTATTATTTTATAAATATTTCTTACCTTTCTAAAAATTCACATATTGGTGGTTCACTAAATATAAAATTATGCATGGCCAATGAAGTTCTAAAGTTTGTCGACCACTTATTTAGAGAGCAGTAAATTTTAATAGCAATCCTGTTAAATACAACTTATTTTTCCGGTGTACAATCTCGGGAAAACGCTGAATTATATTTTTATTTGCTCCAGTGAAAAGGCTGCATATTTGAATATACTTAAATTTGAAGGACAGGTTTTGATATTAAACAGCACAAACTTATGCTAATATAAAAACACTTGTCTACATCTATAATGTATTCTAAGATAGTGTCTCTTTTTATTCTTCCACGTTACATTAAATAAAGCTTAACAGATACATTCTCCTTTAAGAATCTAACATCGGTACATTAACTTTGTATCGATAAACATAATCGTATCGCGTTTGAAACAGAATCGATAAGGGAACCATCAATTAGCTTCGGATGCATCAGCCGACATCAGTAAAGCGAAGAAGAAAGCGTATGTTGAAAAAGCACTAAACATGAATTCAAGCATAGTAAACGTCAAAAAATGACTTTATCAATGATTTACTAGTAACATTAGACTCCCTTGCCTTATCTTTTCGTCTTTCGCATTTCAAATACATATTACACAAAAATGAGATAATAAAGATGAAGATAAGATAAGAAAGATTATAAGATTATGCTCTTTTTTTAAAAAATTAAAAGGATTTTTTAGCAGAATTTAAATTTATATCCAACAGCACTGACTGTCTTATTTGCATGCAATTTTTGCTTAAAAACTCTGTATACCTAATCTGGATTTCTTAGCATCTGACAGTTTTATCTACTTAAATAAGGATGCAATTTGCATAGAATAGTTTCAGTCCATTTCAGCTCCATCGTACCATATAGAGGTCTGTCAAATTAATTTCCAGCCATTTATCATTAATAAACAAGTAAAGTGAACAAAGAGTAATTCATGGTGTTACTCTCATTCAGCTTTCCAAATTGTACAATTTATTTAACTTCTATTTAAATAGTTCCATTTTTTTATAAAAAAATGTTAATATTCAATGATCTTTTTGTTTTCGCGGGAATAAAATTAATTCTAAACATAAAACTCCTTTTGTAAATTTGTTTTCCTTGTTGTTACTCAAGCCATCTGATTGACAGTAGCATCAGACCAAGGCCCATTGTGGCGTAGGGCTAGACTTTTAAGCCTGTCGTTAGCCTTAGCTTTGAGCACCATGCAGGTGGCAGTACGATTTTGCTCGGTTCCACCCCAATTTTAAGGGAGAACACCCTGGGAGTGGTCAGGGTCCTTCCACCTCTCATCCCCTGCCACCAACCACCATTTGCGACTCGACGGCTATTTAGTGAACCCCCATGCCGCGAAGGAACTATACATTTTACAAACATCCATGCCTTCTCCAGGATTCGAACCTAGGCCCTACAGCACCGCAGTCAGCGTCACTAAACACTATACAGGATGGGCGGTCCTTTTGTAAATTTAAATTCTTCTTTCAAAATTAACAAATACCATAAAATCCGGCGTATAACGCGCGCCTACACTTTCAAGCTACATTTTTAATGTTTAGGTATATTCGCCACATAGCACGCACCCTCCCCCTCTTTTTATGAAGAAACCTTAAACGTGCAAGTGCAATATATATGCTGTATCTTTTGAAATAATTTATTCGAGGTATATTATTCCAAACTTTAGAAAAAAAAACACCATACTGTCATTTCTTTTAAATAAATAGTATTTCGCTAGATATATAGAAGTCGTACTGTTTTCTATGCTCATGTTTTTTATTTTTTATTTTTAAAGCTCTCATTTTTATACTCGGCGTATAAACACACACCCGTAAATTCTGAGCTTATTTTTTGGGTTAAAAGTGCACGTTATACACAGAATTTTACGGTAATTGTATACTTCGTTTGATAATCAAGAGTTGCCAAAATGATTTCCAATAAAAATTCAAAAGCGAAAAATAAGAAAATTCTCCTGTGGTTCTAAAAAGGAAAAACAAAATTTGTGCCAATATGTGACGGGCTCACGCGTCTTTCTTTAACATAACCTCTGGGTTCTTTGGTGGCCAAGATTAATGACAACTCTTTTCCAACCAAAACCCAAGAAGCGAAATGTGAAAAAGAAATGCAAATAAGATAGCTTTTAAATAACGGAAGCTTCAGTAAGTGAGATGGCAATTTGAGGATTGTTATGTGTGAAAGAGACTAGAGGGAATTGACAGCCAATCGTGAAGTTACCTGGAAAGTAAACCAGTAATACAAGGTGCATACCACTGCACGCGCGCTCAGACGTTTTCACATAAAGATTGAAACTAAGTTTGGATTAAGGTAGGACTGATTATTTGATATAATATTATTAGAAGTGAGAGTAGGCGGATAAAATAATTATAACTTAGAGAAAGTGGTCTAAATTACGTGATTAGGTTTAACTATCACTGTGTGTTGTTCATTTTAGATTCTCGCTTATTTAAATTTATCTAAATTGTTACACATTCAAGTTCTATTCTTAATAAAGACATTTTAAGAATCTAAATGTCTATTCCTTTTGAAAACCCTACACCTCTAGCTCACGCCGACGATTAAAGATACGGTCACCAAAGGGGGGCGGTATCACAAATAATACAAAGGTTTCATATTGCAACTGACCACAGCTTATTTTAGGTAACCAACTAGTTACAAAAAGTAACCTGACAAAATAACTGAAGCAACACGAGGCCTAACGGCGAAGGACCTCGTCATTTTGAAACCCTGTCTAATCCCAAGGACGGCACTTGAGCTGACCTTTCTCGCCAAACTTTAACACCATGCCAAAATGTATTATCTAGTGCTTAGTGGAAGAGATATGTTTGATTTATGAACTAGGTATCTATAACCTGGTGCAATAGCTAAAAATAATTTGCGAATAAGTCACGAAAAAGTCGGCTGGAGGCCGGAGAGTATTTTAGGAGCCATATAGAAGTCGCTTAGAGAAGCCAGAAAGTGAATAGAAGCTGGATCAAGTCGGATAATAATAATATATACAAGATTAATATTAAAGGAATAAAGTACAAGAGGAGGATATAAAGCTTGGTTGCTGATCGCCGTGTGATATCGGTATAAGCGATTGATTATTTAAGTTTAATTATAGAGCGGACTCTAGCTAGTTAAGGAATCGGCTATAGATAAGGATTCGGAGGTTAATTTGTCATAAAGATAGTGAGTAGGATTTAATGCGCTTTCTGCTAAGAGGTTAATTACGTCATATTACTCCTGATCGTTTTCCTCTAAGTAAGTGAGTGAGTGAGTGTATGGGTTTATGGTGCAAGAGCGAAATCTGGCTAAGCTGCGCCAAACATTTGTTAACATTATCTGTGATCTGGACGTGAAAAGAAGAAAAGGGAAAATTGAATGACGAGAAAGAGGGTCGAAAATAGAGAAGGATCACTAGGGTATCCCGGGGTCGTGACACCCGTGTTTACCATAGATAGTAAACCCCTTGGGAAAAGGAAAAGATCACTAGAGTACCTCGGGATTGTGACACCCGTACTCACCTAAAGAAGGTGAGCCCCCTGAGGGGGTCCTCTAAGTAAGACTTGTGTTGCATTGATTAATATATATTGAGATAAATAAACTAGATTTATTATGGAAGGTTCGAGAGGTCAATCATTTATCCCTACAAATATAGGTCGCGTGGATGAAGAGATGATACCCCCGGGCAGGGGGGTAACACAACTTTTAAAAACATAAAATTATTAAACAAATTTTAAGAGATCAAAGATTAGACAGATCATTTAGATAGATAAAAGAGTTCTAAAGGAAAAAGAATATTCTACTCCCTCGTATTTTACAAAAAGATGCATGTCCTTCATCAGAGAAAAAAGAATGATATACAACCCCTGACAATAAAATTCGGTGAATAGCACTGTAACATTAACGTACATGAAATATTAACGAAATTTACTTTACTGTCCTTCGAAATAGCCACCTTCCATAATTATGCACCACTGAGATCTGCTATACATGTCTTGGAAACATTGCAAGAGGTCTTGTTTTAGGATGGAGTTCAAAAGCGTCGTCACGTTTCATTGGATATTAGGAATATCATCAAATGCCTTTCCTTTCAAAGCGAGTTTGAGTCGTGGGGATAGAAAGAAAACTAGAGGATTCAAATCTGGTGAGTATGGTGGATGTTCAATTTGCAGCACCCCTTTTTTTTGCCAGTAACTGTTTGACTGACCTTTTGTTCGCTCATTTTCCTTTTATAAGTCAAGAACCAATGCACCAAACAAGGACTTTGTAAAACACGTCTTTTACACGGAACACAAACAACGTTCAACTGAGCAACGGTGGGGGCAGATGGTCAACGCCTGATTCTACACATGGGTAGCGTTTTGTTTCCCAGTGTTTCCAGACCGGCCGTTCTGACTTCATTCACTGAACTTTATTGTCAGAGGTTGTAGAAGCATGTAGAATCCCCGATATAGAATTCTATTGTCTCTCTGAAATTTAGTGTACAATATTAAAACAAAACAATGATATCACGTGATTTGTTTCTCTTTAAATATCAAATGAAATCATATACTTTGGCTCAGATCCAGTAAGGTCATTTTGAGGACGAGGGGGGGGGGGGAATGAGGGTCACCCTGAGCAAATAGTGAAGAGTTATGCATTGATGTTTTGGTGATTATTATTTTGTGAATATTAACCCTTACACAGGTCCATAAAGTTACTAAAAGTAAATGTTGGTATGTAGCTCCCTATGTTAGCTTGTTTTATAAAATTAATCAGAAAAATACATAAAAATGTGTAGTTTTTTTTTTCTTTTTGATCATTCATTAAATTTAGTTTCGAACAATGTGTAGTTTTATCAACATTTTTTCCCTTTGATCAAATATACTTAACTAGCTAGAATACCCTTTCTTCGCACTCGAGAATTGAAAAATTAAACAATACAGATTGAATAAAGTTTTTAATGAGTTAATTTTACGTGAATGGTAAATTAAACAAAGACCAAAAAAAAAAAAAAATTTCGAACATCTCTGCTGAACCAAAAATCCCATTTGTTAAGTTTTAAGTCTGTAGATGTAATAGCTGATAAAAAAAGGATTTTTTTAAATTTATAACGCCTCGTAAATCTCTTGTGGATCGATTTTTGAAAACACCTTCCTAAGCTGATCCCTGTTCAGCAAAAGTAACACATTGTTACAAATTATGTATCTGGGGATGTGCAATACGTTAATATTACTTTCTGTTGTATTTATTTTATGTTAAAATTGTAATATTCGCAAGCAATGCCTTCGCAATGCCTAATTCGCAAGTTTCTTACATTATAATGACAATTCAATGGAAACATAGAGAAATGTTGGTGATAGAGTCAAGTTGGAATCATTTTTGACGACCCTGTTGGCAACTTGGCAATTGATTGAACGATGCAGAAGTTGATATGCTGTAGAGCCACCTGGTGGAAAGCTGCAACGAAGAGGATAGCACAAAAACCTTCTCCACAAAAAAAATGCATATACATACCAATTTTCATAGTGATCGGTTGAACGGTGTTGGAGTGATGCGAGGTCATATATGCACACATCCAGTTTTACATTTATAGATTATTGACCAAAATTACACTTACGAAATAACATAGAAAACGTGAGAAAAGCACTTTAGAATATATTTATACACGACACAATAAACTGAAATAGTGGATCCTCTAGTAAAACTGAATCAATCCTTAACTGGAAATGTGTGACCACGTTTATCTATTTAAAGATCATTTATGGATTTCATATGTTTAAACAAGGATGGAATTTCCAGGATGACAATGTGCTATGTCAGTCGACGAAAATATCACTTACGATTGATTTGACAAATATTCTGGACAATTCCAGCAGATGATTTAGCAATCTAGATCACCAGACATGAATCTCATTTGAACATATACGGGAAATGTTCGAAATATCATTTCTTGTGCTGAAAACCTATTCGAAATTATGGATTGTTGTAGAGGCAGCATGAAAGAATGTTTCTACATGGGTCTTCTGACGATTTTGTGATTCATTTTGTCTTGTAGTAGCAACCCTTCTCAACACAAAGGGGGGTTTCACGCGATATTAGCAGTTATCTCATTGTACTTCAGTGTGCTATTGCTGTATATTACTATATGGATAATTAACGCTAAATTATAGTTACACAATGAAAGTGGACTCTGTATTATTCTATGATAAAATCAAATCAAATCCATTAAATCCTTTATTGCAGGAGTAGTTTTATGTAAATAGATTAAAGAAAGTTAGCATTTCATTCATTTCATGCATTATAGAAACAGTGTATTCAACGTACCTAATTCGACCAAAAGCTTTTTGTGTAATATTAAGATGACCAATCGTCCTCCTTTGGGGAAACAATCCTTCTCTTATAGGTTGTGTCCTTCCTTGAAAAGTGTGTCCTCCTATTTGTCCTCCTTTTAAATACTAATTACTTTAAAAGTAATCTGTTAATCTCAGTATTTAGAGATGCCAGGCCGAACTTTTAAGCTTCGTGTGCTGGTAGAGTATTAATTATCAGAGATATTAATGTATTTTGAGCATAATCAGGTATCTACTTTCCACAAAACGACTCAAAAGATTTATGGTGAACAT
Organism: Trichonephila inaurata madagascariensis; assembly: GCA_019973955.1. Lineage (NCBI taxonomy): Eukaryota > Metazoa > Arthropoda > Arachnida > Araneae > Nephilidae > Trichonephila > Trichonephila inaurata. The sequence goes on along the minus strand of BMAV01024692.1, from coordinate 634,049 downwards.
ACTTTAGCTACAGAAGTTAATCTTATTTTGAGCGATTATTTTGTCCTTCAGTATAAATTACGATTTGAAGAAAAATTTATTCCTTTAATAATAAAAAGAAAATTGTTAAACTTAAGAATCAAATCCAGCATAACGGAAAAATTTACCAAAGAATTGCAGAATTTTTACCAAACATATTTCTAATATATCGAAGAATGGTTTAAGAAAAATATCACAAGTGTTTTAATGGTGTTTTTTGACTTAATCGCTAGTAAATTGGGTAAATATAGAAAACTATCTCTTGAGTTTTTTATCAAAAAAAATGCCTGATATTAAAATTGATGACAATTGGCTGTTTGAATAAATTAGAAAACTAAATGCGTATATATTTAAATTCTGACAAATTAGAATAATGGGAAAATCAGCATGCTGAAATTGATAAAAGATGGGTGAAAATAATATTTAACCATTTCAAAAACGAACACATTCCATATGAAAATTTAGTTGTTCTTGTTGAATTTATGTTGTACTGGCCTCGAGCTAATGAAGCAATTGAAAGAGTTTTTTAAATTGCTAAAGATTTTTGTGCAAGTGAGAAATTAATATTGAATGTTGATACTTTAGCTGTAGGTACTTACCTTAAAGGTCAATATGAGAGGTATTAATTTTTCTCAGAAACTTTCGATATATTCGAAAATGATATATTGACAAAAAAAAAATCATTCAATGGGAAAATATTTGTTGAGTAAATAATTAAAAGAGATTCAAGCGTAATTAGTGTCCTCTTTTTCATTGTAAAAAAATTGGTCACCTTAGTAATATATAATGGCTGTTATATAGTCATGATATATCTGAGTCGTAACATTCTTACGATGAGAGAAAACTTAGGAATTTTAGTTCCTGTACAAAATGTCTCTTCCATCGTTTGATAATGATTAAAAATTAAAGAGTTAAGGATAATGGATAATTTGTTGGGTGGTGACTTGGTGATTTTGTGAAATCCAGTGGAGATGTTGAAACTAAAGTTGCACGTTACTGAGTTTGCAATTTTTACTCAAATAAATAAATTATTAAAGTATTTCAACTAATTATCTTAAGGTGATAATTTTTAACGTCAGACATGTGTGTGTCTGGTTTCATTTCAGAACATTAAGGTATCCGACTACGTTCTCTCGGAACCGTGATTTTAAAAAAAGCACATAAATGGATAATTTTCATGATATTTAGTGTCACTTAGAATAGAATACATGCATAAAATTGTTTTAAGAACATTATGACAAAAAATTATTTAAATACAATATTTTGGCAAAAAATTAACTTAGAATAACCTATTTTCAAAACGTTCTCCTTTTATAAAAAAATGCTTCTATAATAATAATATGTTGCTTATATAAAGTAAAGACGTCTCTAGAGAGTCTGAACTAGTATTTTTAAAAATTTCACATTATTTTTAGAGCTACCACCAATTAAAATAATGTGATCGGCGTTTTTTTCTTAAAATTTTCCCCCTCTGTTGTAGTAAAATATGGATAAATCCACTTCTAAGTTATATATTTCAAAAATTCTAGTTCAGCCTCTGTACAGAGGTTTGAGCTATATACAAGCAAAATATTATTATAATAGAAGCATTTTTCATAAAAGGAGAATGTTTAGAAAATTGATTATTCTATATTCATTTTTTGTTAAAATATTGAACTTAAACAATTTTTCATTGTAATAATATTTTTAAAACAATTTTATATACGTTTTCTAATTTAAGTGACACTAAATATCATAAATATTATTCATTTATACGCTTTTGCAAAATCATGGTTCCGAACGAAGTCGGATACCTTAATAATCATTTATAAGGTATTAAATGCACTTTAAATGGTTACTCCTACATCACCAATAAACCATCGCTTTAAGTACAAAATAGAATTTAACCATTTTTTTTTATTTAACAAAATTAGTGGCGTTTTTGTTGTATCGAAAAGTTTAGTGATTTTTTTCTCATGTCCTGAATTTTAATTTGATATCACAGGTACTCCAACTTTTTTTTTAATATCGTACATTTAATTCGCGAATTTGAAATAATAAAATTGGTTTGATCAAATGGCTTACAAAAAGGAATAATTGGACATTTGTATTTATGACAGAATCAAACATTTCTCTAACTTTAATTATAAATGTTTACACAAATAAAATAATATAGGTATACAACACAACTGTGATTCTTCTTCATATAATATTCAAAATTTGACTTTATTACGTTTTATGATTAACTTCATCAAAAAACTTAAGAAATTTATTAATGTTATCCAAAACAAACTTTTCAAACTTTCACATTTTACGTATTCGATCCAAGACATTGAAAATATTTTCGAATACTTAGTTCATGAGAGTTTTTTTTTTTACCTATATTAGGAATTGTATTTTTTGTGTAATTTATTGTATGGGGATTATCTTCATACACTTTGTTCTTTAAATAACTCCATTGAAAAAGTCAAGGATGCTGAAATTGACCTTGAATTCATTTTTCCTCTACTGCGTTTCCGAAGCGCCACCTATAAATGACTGGTTGACGGAAAAAAAATGGCGCCAATATTCTAGACATTTAAATGAATGTCACGAAATCACATTTTTAGTGTACTTTTTATATTGGAATTATTTTATAAATTGAATAAGTAGTCAATATAAATCGTATAATTTTCTGCTGCGTATCTCTTACGGGATTTAGAAGAAGGAATGCTCATTTTGGATTCTCTAGGCGAAATCCTGTTTTAAACGAATAAAGATAAATTTGATATCATTTAATAACTCTTCAATTACTAAAATAAAAAAAAGAGATAAAATGTAAAGAACTATACAAATGTGTAATTTTTAAAACTCGTATATAAAATAAGGTCTTCGTTGTCTTAAGTCTTCCTAATTTTCATAAACTAACCGTTCATATTCAACTGAAGTTGTATATTATTTTTAGAATATAAAGCCAGTGACGCAAGAAATACTGATTGAAGAGCAAAACAGCAGTAAAATGGATGGAAGGTACTATTATATATCCAACTTTATTAGTCTTAATTAGCATAAATATCTTAAATTTATTATTATCTCACATCATGCCGAAATTTTTTTTTCTTACCATGTGTCATTGAACGTTCGAAAAGTGCAAAGGTTTGGTTGGGATTACAGATATATTCTGATTTCTTTTTTTTATATATGAAGACAATATTACTAAATAAAATTGATATGATTTGAAATTATGATGAGTAATCGATCGAGAGAAGAAACCTTCCATAAATGTTCACCTTTTGACCCCCTGTTAAAATGTAGGAAAAAATCTAGACATAGTATGTTATGAGATTCTTTTTTTAATACTTTTACACGAGTAATCGTTGCGTATTGCAATATTTTTGATACACTTAGCTGCTGATCTTAATCATCATAACTTAAGGTATCCGACTACGTTCGGAACCGTGATTTTGCAAAAGCGTATAAATGGATAATATTTATGATATTTAGGGTCACTTAGATTAGAAAATGTATATAAACAATGTTTTAAGGATAGTATTACAATTAAAAATTATTTTACAATATTTTGACAAAAAATGAACATAGAATGACCCATTTTCAAAATGCTCTCCTTTTTTGAAAAATTCTTCTATTATAATAATATTTTGCCTGTATATAGCTCAGACTTCTGTACAGAGACTCAACTAGAATTTTTGAAATATATAACTTAGAAGTGGGTTTATCCATGTTTTACGACAACAGAGGGGAGAAATTTTGAGAAAAAAACGGCGATAATTATTTCGAATGGTTCTAACTCTGAAAATAATGTGAATTTTTCAAAAATCGTAGTTGAGCCTCTGTACAGAGGTCTGAGCTATATACAGCAAAATATTATTATAATAGAAGCGTTTTTCACAAAAGGAGAACATTTTGAAAAAAGGTTATTGTAAGTTAATTTTTTGCCAAAATATTATATTTAAATAATTTCTTTTCTCAAAATGTCCTCAAACCAATTTTATACATGTATTCTAATCTAAGTGACACTAAGTATCATGAAAATTATCCATTTTTGCGCCTTTTTAAAATCTCGGTTCCGAACGTAGTCGGATACCTTAAGGAGTATAACAGGGTTCGCGCGCGCGGAACCGCGATATTTGAAAAAACGTATGAATGAATAAATTTTTTTATGTTTAGTGTCAATTAGAAAATACATACAAAATTGTTTTAAGGAAGTTATTACATGAAAAAAATATTTAAATGTAATTTTTTGGCAAAAAAATAAATAAATAAATAAAAATGAAGAAATATTCAAGCACTTCCAAAACATTCTCCTTTTAAGAAAACTGCTTCTATAATATTTTGTCCATATACATAGTTAAAAGACTACTGTACCGTGTCTAAACTAGGATTTTTGAAATGTGCAATGTACGAGGGCTATTTTTAATGTAAGGTCCGTTGGCGCGTATAGTTCCCTAGTTCGCGCGTGCGCCGCAACGAGTCTCTGCGTCACTGACCA
>BMAV01024692.1:585150-617112 GCA_019973955.1 Trichonephila inaurata madagascariensis | reverse complement strand
AAACATGAATCAATATCTTTTGCTGTGCATATTATTTGAAGTGAATACCACTGCCTCATAATCACAGATTATTCGATTTCCACCATTGAGTCAGGATGACCGAAGCTCAAAATTAGGAGGTCCGCCACCAGTAGCACTCGCGTCGCTTTATAGTGCGATGTTAATATAACTATCTTTTACTCTACCCGCTTAGCAAAAGTGTTCCTAATATACCTTAGAGACTACGTTCGGAACCGTGATTTTGTGCAAAAGCGTATAAATGGATAATATTTATTATACTTAGTGTCACTTAGATTAGAAAATGCACATAAGATTGTTTTAAGAACACTATTGCAATAAAAAATTATTTAAGTAGAATATTTTGACAAAAAAAAGGAACATAGAATGACCCATTTCTCCTTTTGTGAAAAATGCTTCTATTATAATAATATTTCTCCTGTATATAGCTCAGACCTCTGTACAGAGGCTCAACTAGAATTTTTGAAATACATAACTTAGAAATGGGTTTATCCATGTCTTACGACCCCACAAAGGGGAGGAATTTTAAGAGAAAAACGCCGATAATTATTTCAATGGGTTGTAACTCTGAAAATAATGTGGATTTTTCAAAAGTCACATAGCTGAGCCTCTGTACAGAGGTCTGAGCTATATTCAAGCAAAATATTATTATAATAGAAGCATTTTTCACAAAAGGAGAAGATTTTGAAAAAAGGTTATTCTAAGTTAATTTTTTGCCGAAATATTGGATTTAAATAATTTTCTTCTTAGTCCTTAAAACAATTCTATACATGTATTCTAATCTAAGTGACACTAAATATCATGAAAATTGCCCATTTATGCGCTTTTTTTTAAAATCACGGTTCCGAACGTAGTCGGATACCTTAAGAATAAATGTTGACTTTTTGGAATCCTACTTCAGCAATGAAATCTCTAAGAAAAAGTCGTAAGAATCCGCTCTTATAAGAATAGATAATTAACGTTACATTTATCATATAACATATTAAACTAATGTGTGTTCTGTTATTATTTATTATTAATTATATATTTGTTTTTAAACTTAAGGGTTAAAATAACCCTTGCCTCTATCCTAGAAATCATAGACCTGGTCGTAAAATTACCAAATAGGGGATAGAGGGAGGGGGAGTCTTGAGAAAACAGTTGGTGATGTTGGGAAAAATGAGGAGCATATTTTCATAAGAATTTCATAAGGAACTGCAATAATAGCACAACGGGCTCAATTTTTTTTGTGTATTTGATTTTATTTATTTTTACAGAGAGCGCTTAAAATTTGTGTTGATATTTATCATGCTTTGTTTTATAAAATTGCTTAGTATGATGTTCTTATAACTCTTCCTTGGTAGAGTGAATGTGTGTCTTTTAATGTCGCACTCTGAAGCAACACGAGGGCTATCGGCGATGGACATCCTAATTTTGAGACTTGGTCAAATGACCAAGCTTATACCTGAGCTGGACCACCCTCTCCTAACTACCACACCAACGGAAGGACATGGGGCCTCACTTGATTTAACGTTCATCAGCGGGCCTTCAACGGCACTGGGTTTCAAACTCCTAACATGCCAGCCACAAGCTCGTGATCAGAGCTACGAAGCTATCGTTGACTGAATGATTGCATATTAACGTCGCACTGCTTAGCTACACGAGGGCTTTTGGTGACGGACCACGTAGTTTTGAACCATGGTCAAGTGACGTGGACGACACCTGAGCTGGCACTCCCTTCTCCTAACTATCACACCACACCAACGGGAGGACGTTTCAGCTCTCGACAGATTTAACGTCCATCACTGCCCTACACGGCGGGTATTTAGTGGAACTGGGATCGAACTCGTGACAAGGTTAGCCACGATCCGATACCTATACCACTCGGCTACCACGGCCACTAAGTTATCGTGGCTACTTGCTTCTGTAGAATATGTTTAAAATGAAGGAATATGTTTATTCATTACACAAAATAGTTTCCATAAAAATGTTTTAAAATTCTAAATTTTGTTTAATAATCCGGTAAATAAGGTTTTGCTAAAGTTGAAAAAGCTTTAAAAATGGCATTTTTTTCTTTGTTTACACAACACAAATTTGAATCTTTAATTACTAAATATTTATAAAATAATTCAATCGGTATAATTTGTTATTTTTATCTAAACAGTAACTTCTGGCTGGATATTTTGATTTATTTTCAAAATAAACTATAAACTTATTACTCAAGCTTTATTTGTACAATGACAAGTGTTTCAGAGATGCATTTTTATTTGAGGTTAATTCCCAAAAGAACTCTATTATTTAAAACTCTATTATTTATCGTGGCTTGATTTCTCTTTTTTCAATACTTGGAGTATTTATTTGAAGGCAAAACTATGGCAGTAATTTGAAGGTTGAAAAATATTTAAAATGTGAGAATTTAAAGAACATAGTCTATTATCAGTCTTACAATTTATTCATTCCATGTAGAAATGAAAAAATAATTCATGTGGAAATTTGGAGTTAATTGCTTTCTCTCTCGAAAATAAATTTAAACACATTTAACAACAAATGTAAATACGATTAGGAAAGTGCATTTTCTCAATAGAATTACAAAAGATAATTTGAGAGCAAAATGAGAGAGAGAGAGAAGCAATTTGTTGAAAATAACAAATTGAATAACAGAAATTAAATTATTCAATTAATAAACTTTGAGCTGAATGACTGAATAGAAATTGTGAAGCATGTAATTTGCAAATTACGAATCCTTTTTCTGAATAGAATTCAATGTTTATAATGTATTATTATTTGAGTAAATCATAAAGTAAATAAAATATACTTCTAAGTATCAGAAAAAAAACTATACCATAGAATTATTTCATTCAATTTCAACGAGTGCAGCTTGAGCTGGTAGGGTAAATAAAATTTTCTTGACAATTGTGAATTAATACAATCACTGTTGACACGGTTAGATATATATTATCAAAAATAAATTGCCATGAATTTTTTTCTTATTTTAGCTTTATTAGTGAAACTCAATGGTGTTATGTGGTTTCTTCTTACAACATAAAAATCAATCTTCAAAATTTAAACCAAATTTATATAATTTATTACAATACATAATAGCGAAATGAACGAATATTTCTTAATACCACATAATAAAGCATCAATCGGGCTCTTAGCGAAGGACCTCATGATTTTGATCCTCGGTGAAGTAACGAGGTAAAGATCACGAACTCGTGGCCGGTGTATCATGAGTTTTAGTCCAGTAATAGAGGCCGGGCAGTTTAGTGGTCAAGGTAACCGACTCATGAATGGCGTGTCATAAGTTCGAGTCAAGAACAACTGAATACACGCCATATAGAAGAGCGATGCACATTAAATCTATCGAGAGCTCAAATGTCAACTCGTTGGTGTGGTATTTAAGAGAAGAGGGTGCCAGCTCAGGAGTCGTCCTCGTCACTTGACCATGATTCAAAATTACGAGGTTCGTTACCAAAAGCCCTCATGTAGCTAAACAGTGCAACGCGCTAATATTCACTCACTTACTCACTCGAGCCTAGTCCCGCTGAAGACCCCCTGTGTAGAGGAGTTGGTGCACGTTAAATATGTCGTGGCTCAAACGTCATCCCGTTGGTGTGGAGCGGAAGTTGGGAGAGGGGTGAAGGTGCCAGCTTAGGTGTCGTCTTCGTTACTTCACCCTGGTTCGAAATTACGAAGTCCGTTTGTGAAAGCCTTCGTGTAGCTGAATATGCTAACGTTAATACACTTTACCTCACTCACTCAGTGAAGTAACGAAGATGACACAACTGAATTGGCACTGCCATTTCAAATTATTACACCAAAATACCGGGTATTTCTAAAATAATATATATGAGTTTTAATACTTTATATAGTATTCATTAAATATATATATAACATATTAGTATGTGTGACTCACATACATTGAATGAAAGAGCAACTGAAACAGTTTTGTTTGCTGGCAGGTGTGCGCGTGTGGGTGAAACGTATGCTAATTTGTTACCCTTTCTTGCCGATCAACGCGCTAGTAGAAAAATGGCGACTAGTTAACAGAAAGCGTTTTGTTTTATCGAGTTTTCTAAGACAGAATATGCTATTACTGTGCAACGAGCGCTCCATATTAAGTTGGGTTGTCAACCTCCAAATGATAATAACATTCTTAGGTGATATCATCAGATTGAAACAACAGGTTGTCTTTGTAAAGGGAAAAGTACGGGACGACCAAGGCTGTAACTGGTAATCAATTGCAACTGATTCTGCCTATCGTGATGCTCTACAACTATGGCTAGTTCCTCAATTGAAATAAAGTGAACCAAATAACTTTATTTGGCCGCAAGATGGCCTCACTGGTATCTCTCAGTACGCGATTGGTTAAACATCCCTATGGCCAACCAATGGATTGACCACAATGAGCCTCCCGATAAAGCCTGTATTGCATGGCCTCCACATTCACCCAATATGACACCATGAGCAATTTATCTGTGGGGGCTCATAAAGGATTGTGTGTACATTCCTGCGCTACGAACTGACCTTTCAGACTTAAGACACAGTATGGAAGCAGATGTTGGAAGAAAATCCTCAGACCCATTCAAAAAGTTTGGGATGAACTCGCCTATCGACTTGATTTGTTCGGTGGGACGAATGAGGCTCACATTGACAATTTGTGAACTTGTTGGTAAAACTGTTTCAGTTACTCTTTCATTCAATGTATGGATTATACTTGTAACTTACATGTGATAAATACTATAAAGTGTTAAAACTCTGATATTCTTTTAGAAGCATCCGGTAAATTTCATAATCTGTTTGAAGCTGCTGGAAACATTTGAATGTATGGCAATCATTTAACAAAACAGCTGTATAAATTTCCCTGATAATTTAATTCGTGTGCTATGTGTTATTAGAAAGAGATAGATGAAACTAGATTGTTTTGCTCTTTGAAATCCAGCTATGCATAAAAATAAATATCGTTATATATATATATATATAATGATATTAAATATAATATATATTATATATAATGTATGTTAATAAAATTTAAGAAAACCCAGTGGCTGATTGATAATGTGTCGTGCTTCTACGTCACATGTCCAGGGCTCAAATTCCGGCGAGGAAAGGTCGACTCAGCCTTTTATCCCTTCAGTGGGTCGATAAAAGGGGTACCAATCTTGCTTGAAAACTGAACACTGGGGGTTTCACGTCAGACTGACCACTTGACGGAAACATCTGCTCATGCACCCCAGCACCTAAAGTCACGAAAACTGAGATTGACACAGTAGGCTTTTGTCCTCATGGGCTGTTGCACAGCGGAGTTCAGTTCAGTTCAGTGAAATTTAAAGAGTAAAAAAGTCACCGCTATTTAAGAATAAATTCTTTGGTGAGACTTTCACATGATAAATGATAACTCTCAATATATTTATTGATAAATTATTGTATCTAATTTATAATCTGAACTTAACTGTGTTCACTTAATTTTTATAGTACGTCATTCTATGACTTAACAACTCAAATTATTCACAACACATAAGTAAGAACTTCAAAATTCAAGTGGTTTTGGTAAAAGTTTGTTTAAACAAATTAGTCATTGTTTTCATCAAAAAAATAAGTTTGTTTATTTTAGCAGATAAAGGTACATATCATGCATTTATTAATTAAAACAAAGTTATTGAAACAGTACTAGACTGTAGCTAATGCAATTAATGATGAAACAATTAATGAATTACTTTCCATCCTGCAGGTTCGAAATAGAAAAAAAAGCATATATATTAAACAAACAGTCGTCAACGTTTTGCAATTAAAATTTAATTTTTATTTCTTTCAAACTTAAGAATATTGCGCAGTAAAGAGCAAAAATATAATATAAACAAGAAAATGAATTAATTTCGGAAGTAGTACTTAGGCTTTTAATGGAATGTAAGATATGCTCAGTTTTTTTATAATCCTGACATATCCACTAATTACACTTTTATTCTTTTTGTATTATTTTACTATACAACGCTCAAATTTCATTAAAATTTTTACTTAATGTATTTTACCGGAACTGTGAACTATTTTACTGCTCGTTAAACTCATTCATCCTGTAATCTCTAGGTAGTGTAATTACCTTTATACTTCAGTTAATTGATTTTACTTTTTTTAAAAATTCATGCAAACATGTTTTTTTTTCTCGTTTCTTATTTTTTAAAATAATCTATTGTTTAATGTATTATCTTTTAATCTAAGAAAAATATGCAATTTAATATTTGTATCTAGGAAATGATACTTTCTTACAATTTTTTTTAGTATTAACATTTTATAAAAGAGTTACTTTCTTTTTTACTCATCTTTGAAAGCTCGAAGATTAGTGAGAGCTTTTGATTAAATTATTTTAATTTTTTTCATTGTTCTTATCCATTTAAACGAGCAATAATTCCACGGATCGCATTCCTCTCTGGAAGTGTGAAGTGTTGATTAAAATTTGAATCTTCAATGGTGTTGAGAAAGCGAATGCACAATACCAGATGTACAATTTGATTTATTGTCTAAAGAAAAACTCGCAAAAATTGCTCAAAGTCGTAGCCACTCATGTTGTATACCGGCGAAAAATCCCCATCTTAAGGTATCCGACTACGTTCGGAACCATGATTTTGCAAAAGCGTGTAAATGGATAATATTTATGATATTTAGTGTCACTTAGATTAGAATACATGTATAAAATTGTTTTAAGGACATTATGACAAAAAAAAAATTATTTAAATGCAATATTTTGACAAAAAATTAACTTAGAATAACTTTTTCCCAAATGTTCTCCTTTTGTAAAAAATGCTTCTATTGTATTAATATTTTGCCTGTATTCAGCTCAGACCTCTGAACAGAGGCTCAACTAGAATTTTTGAAATGCATAACTTGGAAGTCGGTTTATCCATGTTTTACGAAAACAGAATGGAGAAATTTTAAGAAAATACACCGATAATTATTTCAAATGGTTGTAACTCTGAAAATAATGTGAATTTTCAAAAATCAGAGTTGAGCCTCTGTACAGAGGTATGAACTATATACAGGCAAAATATTAATACCATAGAAGCATTTTTTTACAAAAGGAGAACATTTGGAAAAAAGGTTATTCTAAGTTTATTTTTTGCCGAAATATTGTATTTAAATAATTATTTTTGTCATAATGTCCTTAAAACAATTTTATACATGTATTCTATTCTGTGACACTAAATATCATGAAAATTAAACATTTCTGCGCTTTTTTAAAATCATGGTTTCGATTGTAGTCGGATACCTTAAAGATTATTTAAGTTGTGGTAATTTTTTCTGCTGGAAGAATTACGAGCAACGATATTTTTCACAAAGTCTACGAGCATATCTTACACCAATAATTTCGTATACCGCAGAATAAAATGTCCAGAAGGCTTAGCTCCAGTGAGTTAGAAAGCCAAGTTATAGACCTACCATGTCCGATCAGTTGTGCTAAATATTGTTCCACTTCTTAAATTCCTTCATTCAAGAAGCGGCTTTCGATGAAAGATTTCGTAGTGAAACTCTCATAGTTGCCGTAGACAAAATTAACACCAGGAATATTCAAAAAGGGTGCGTCAACCATTATGTCGCCAGTGTTTATCAACGAGCGCGCCAGCCACTTTGAGTACTTGCTGTGAGTCTTCCTCAGAACAATAAATTAGACTGTGCACCTTTTGATACTGTTTCTTCGCTTTCTCAGCACCGTTGTCAGTTTAGATTTATGAACTCCACTTTTACTATTTTCTGCCTCTCTTAAAGTGGAATATACACCTATGTTCCATGGTAATTATTGCTCGTCCAGGGGAGTACTATCTCCCCACTTACTTCGTAAAAACTATTTAGACTTACCCGGTATATATGGTGGGGTTATTGGTAATGGATGTACACTCGCGCACATGCACTCGTACACAAGCACGTGCGCACACAAACGCCCACACAGACACACCTCCTCTCCTATATAACTTATAGAGAGAAGGTAAGAGGGAAGGGCTTTAAAAACGTATGTTAAGGAATATTTTTGTATCATTAAGTCATTTTGTTTTCTTAAAAAGTAAACGATCACAGTGATGATAGAAAATTTCAACATCGAGGAGTGAACAATCTTTTTAAACAAAAGTTATGGAAATAATCACATACATATGAAAATTAAGATATTTCAATATATTTCCTACATGTTATTGTTTTAAGTGTACGTAAAATGTTGATTCTTTTGAATAAATACGCAATGCGCTTATTATGCACAAAATTGCTTTTGAATTAAGGAGTGTTGAAAAGCTAAAATCTTATTTTTTTTTTCTTCTTGATAATTTGAGATTTTTACATATTCAAATTGTATTGATTTTAACCTTTCTAAAAATACATTACTTTAACCTCTAGGGTAGTTAGAAGCCCTTAAAACCAATTTTTAAATAATCGTTGAAACTGGGCCATGCCCATTTGAACGGCGAAAAATGTAAACAAAGTACTTCGTTTTTGCTTAAAAGTTGAACGTCTGATATAAACTAAAACACATTTATCTTTTATTGTAAATTGAGCCTTTTATTTCTTTATTTCCTAGACGATTAGAAGTCTCACTGTATGCATTAAAATCAATTTATCTCAAAATGTAAATTGTGATATTCGATGTACCTCTTCTGAGAAACTACTGTTCCCAGGTACATACATTTTTTATGATATATTTATAATGACGTTTAATATACACTAAAATGAGCTTTTTGTAAAAAACTCAAAAATTTATTTTTTACAAATTTTTTATGGAAAAAATGGATCAAATTTCGCAATGTTTGATAAAATATTTTATAAATTATTAAAAAATTAAAAATTAGCTAAAAGCTCATTTCAGTATAATGAAAATGGTGTACTTCAATTGTATGAAAAATTTCAAGTATGTACATATACCAGAATTTGAGAAAAGGTACTTCGAAAACAGCCAATTTAACATTGTCTCAGTATATAAATAGAGAGAGGTTTCCAACTCTCTCCTTAAAAATAAAGATGTTATATACAGGGGATTCGATAGCAGACCGACAAGATCGTAGAGTGTATAGGAGGTACAGAGACGACTCTGAACCACTTAGGAATGCAGGGGCGCAAATGCCGTAGTTGCGAGCTATGGTGCAAAGAAGCAGGTAAAAGGAACAGAAACATATTATAACAATAATGAGATAGAAAACATTTTATTGAGAAATTACACAACAGATGTTCGAAAGTCCATGAACTTCTAGGTTCACAAAAAGAGCTTGGTGTATGGAAGCTTGTTTCTTCAGTTAAAGAGGAAACGCTCGCTGTAGCTGCCGAATGGATACATGGCATACCAGGAATCTACCCGAACGTCAGAAATTCCATGCGAAGAAGCCGAAAATTCATTGTGAAGCCTACTAGACGACTTTTGACCTGAACTTTAAGCATTGGCTGTTGTACAACCTATCAATAAAACGTTTTATGTCCTCTTAAAGTGTTGCCATTTCTGTTCTTTTTTTCTGTTTCTTTGCACCATAGCTCATAACTGCAGCGTAGAGATAGAATCCTCTTAAAAATATAAGAATGTTATATTCTTATTCGGTAATCAAACTTAAAGAAAAAAATGTATACATAAAATGGATCATATTTTACAAGACTAAAGCACGTTTATAATAACTATCCAAACACACTTTTTACTAGATAAAATTGAGAGTTTTATAAGCTGAAATGATTTAAATTTTGTAATAATTTCCATTTTTATGTTAACTACCGTAACTTTTAAGTTTACTTTTTGTACCAGACCGTAGACGATAATAATTAATTTAAGTTGTACTACATATAAGTACTTATATTTTTTTCAGTCATCATTATTGTTAAAAACATTTTATTATTTAAGTTCATGTGTGGGAGAAAGTTGTGTTCTATATAACGTGTAATTGTTCACTAACCTTATTAATCTATAAAACTGTGGGTGTTTATGTGCGTAATCACGAGATAAATAATATTTATAACGTGGGTGTGTTTGAGCAAGAGACGTGTTTATTTTTGTTGGAATTAAGACTACACGGTACCCTTTTAAAAATAAATTTTTTGGAGACTGTTACAGTAAAAATAATTGATGTTTTATATTTATATTATATTATTAAGCTGATTCTGTAAGTAAAAAGTCAGTTTGACTAGCCATTATTTTACAATTTTAAAAAACTAGGAATTTTTGAAGTTTTTTCCAATTTATAAAATACTCAATTTTTAAATTTCTTTAGTCATTTTAAGTTATTTATATTTTTTAGGTTACTGTTAACAAAATTTAGTATGGATTTGAAAATCTATGCCTTTGTTGGTTTTTAATAGTTATTTTCTCGAAAAACCTGGAAAAAACACGACAATTTTTAAAATATCAACTTTAACAAAATTTTTAGAAAAATAACTATAAATCTCAGCCCTAAATTCATATTAACTTTTATAGAACATACGCTTGGGAGTATATACAAAAATTTTCAAGTCTCTATCTTGAACAGAAAAAAGCCTTAGGGATTAGAAAACACTTATACCATCAAAATTGAAAGTCTGAGAAAAACACATTTAAAATTTGTGAAGTTATAAAACGAAAACTTATAATGCCCGTAAAGCTCTAATTTTTTAATATGTTATTTTCCAATGTATGTTCTGCATTAAAATACTATTTTAGTTAAATATGACTGAAAAATAATATTTTTAGTTCAAATTATATTTTTGCATAATATTGAGAGCATTTGTTAAAACGTCAGTTTTTATTCAGTTTTATCTTAACCTAATATTCTCACAAAAAATTTGAAACACAAAGCATTTATGCACAAAGTAATAATGAAGCTAACTTAAGCTAAAAAGAGTCAGGTTTGCTCATAAAATATAATTTTTTTTTTCAGTTTTAAATTGGGACAGTTTAGGAAGTTTTAGCTCTTGTCGTACGACTTTAAAATACTAAAATATATTTCTACAATATGTTTAGTATAATGCAGTTTGGTACACCAAGGAAGTATTCTGTTTTATCTGCAACATTTGAATTCTGAATACTTGTATTCGGAAATCTAATTGCAGAATCAGCTGAGGACTGATTTTTAGATATATCATTTTCAGCAGTATTCCATCTCTTCGAAATATTGTTTCTCACAGCAACCTGAGAACGCATTTGCCATGGCATTTTCTCTACAGGAAAAAATTAATGATAAAGCTTTTTAGTTATATAACCTATTTTTAAAGCAAAAATTGGCCATGAAATTAATCTTAATTAATTAATCATGGGAACTCAAAAAACTCAAAACATAACCAATGAAATTATTTTCGTTATGAAAATTTTAATTAATAACTATTTTAAACTAAAAGCTCAAAAAGTATTTTTAATTAAATCAATTTAAGAGTGGAAAATGATTTAAAATGAAACCAAAACCAAAACCATAGATCATAAAACTTTAAAAATCTTAAAAACATATTTGCTAACAGATCTGAAATTTCGTGGCAAGCTTCTCAATGATATATGCCACCAGAAAATGCAAAAAAAATAAAAAAATTCGGTTAAAATGAAATTTTTAGGGTACTGTGTAGCCTCAACTCAAAAAGCCATGTGAAGAACGTTTCTAAACATTTATTCTTATGAAGATAATTATTTCCAAATCATAATTGTATTTAATATTTTCATATAATTTATCTAAAAATAATCTTATTTCAACAAATGAGTAAGCATTTCATTAAATGTTTTATAAATTATATGAAATTTTTGTTAATCCTTATATAATTTTTAATGAAGTTTTTATGATTTAATTTTTAAATCCTTTATGTTAATGTATTGATGTAAATTAAATATTTAATAAGGCTTATAAGAGTATTTTGTCTGCAGAATTTTTGAAATGTATATTTGCGATTTAATTTTTGGAGTACATTGCAGGAAAAAGAGAACATGATATTATTTGATTTTTTTCATTCACATATTAGTGTTCTGAGTGGAATATTGACTAGCATTTATTGAATAATATGCATGAGAATAAAATGGAAGAAAAAATTAAATATAATTATATAAGGTTCCGAATTAAAACTAGAGAAATAATGAAAGATTCTTCTCTGTAAAATGTTTTATTTGAAGGATAGATAAATTATTTTGATTTCTTTTGCAACAATTTATACAAGATTGCGCAAAAGCATTTGTTATATCTATATATATATTTAAATATAAAATGCAAATTAGGAAAAAATTCAATTATGCTTTGTTTCTTTCTTAAACATATAACTGAGAAATATATATTACATTTATACAGAAATATTTCAGATTTAATTGTGCATATCATACATAAAATATATTTTATTTTAAAAGTATCAAAGTTATTTGATGCTTTTAAATGCTCTTTTGTATAAAAATACCTACAATTTATTCTTTTGGAAGGTGTTTTTAAGAAATCTTTAAATTCAAAATCACTGTGTGAATAATTTGCCAGCAAAAATGTTTAATGCAATTTTAATAGAAATGTAACTTGATATAATTCTTACATTGGCTTCCTAATTCTGAAAATTGTTTCTTTTACATCTAGATACATGACTTTCCCTCTATAATTTGAATGAATTAAACATGCGTACATGAAGTATCGTGCATAAATCAATTCATTTAGTTACTTATTTTACAATTATTATTATTTTATTGAAAAATGTGTCTCAAATTTTATTTTGAGTTTAACATAAGCAGCATTTTTCATTCAACATATTCCGAAGTAATTTCAGAAATTCTCTCCTAAAAAGTATCTTTTACTTCAATATGTATATATATTCTTTCAACGTGTAGGAATAAAATTTTTGAGTGAGTACAATTGTCTTTCTTTTTTTTTAAATAAATTAACATACATTTTGCAGGGAAATGTATATACAAGATCTAAACAAAGAGGCGTAGTTTGTAATTATTTCTACGGAAAAAAAGGATTTATAAATTCCTCAGTGCTTTAAAAATAAAGGGTATTCCTTAGAATTATACTTGTATAAAGGCTTATTATCTTAATTGAATGTTTAGTAAGTCTACTTGAGATTTTGATAATATATATATATATATATATATAAGTGTGTGCATTTCCAAAATATTATAATTGTAGAGTATTTCTATGAAATTGAATTTTAATTATATATACTACAAAATATTTAAGAATTGTATCAATATGTAAAATTTAATCACTGTAATGCAATGATTCTCAAACTTTCATTATTGGTGACCCACTTTTCAATCATAATTTTCATCGTTCCTTATAAGTGCTCCCATACAATAATAATCTATTGAATATAATAAAAATATACTTGGACGCTAAAGCTACAATATGACTTTAATTATAAACCATTAAAACTATTAGGATAAATATTAAATTATGTACATGATAAGGTTATGAGAAACACTAGTAATTATTAAACTTGTTTTTTATTTAATATTGATAAAGTAATTATCAAAAACATTGTGAAGTACTGATATATTTATAAGTATATTACTTCAGAGTAAATGTGTACTTAATATTTACTATTTCACAATATATTTCGTTTTGCTTCCTTTCAGTAAATCAATACTTTTTTAAAGTCTTTTATTTTCGAATTTTCTATAAGCTCGCACCCTTCTTAGAGGGATATAACGACCCCTTAGAGGGGCATGCCTCACAGTTTGAGAAATGCTGTTGTAATAGCATGTTACTTAACACTGAAAGGGCGATTGGTGCAAATAATTTCAGAAAATGTTTTAGATTATATGAGCAATGAATATAAATTAAGCTATATTAGGAAGGCCTTGTTATCATAAGCTAAGTTTACTAGCACTGAATGCATAATCACTGCATTTTTAATTCCATGTACCGCACTGATTTACAATTTTTTTCTACGTACTTGAAGGCTTATTACTTTAATACACATGTAGCGCTAGTATTAGATTAACCCGAACACAAACAGTAGAAAATCCTGCCATGTACGGCAGGGCATCATTCTAATGAAATGAAAGCCGAGAGGTCTGTGAAAAGAAGGGCAGTACAGGCCATATAATTTCGTTGACTTACCTTCATACCGTAAAGGTATCACGAAAGACAGCCAAAAGGCCACCAAGAGGGTCAAATGAAATGACAGTCTGTATCATAACTCCTAGTTGTAAGATTTTGTGGTGGATGAGAGTCACGAGAGTATCTAGTTGTTGCCATGGACGTTTCCAGACCTTGGTCATCGGAGCTCATTGTTGAAAACGACTCTTCTCCAGTCCTTGGGACTCCATCTTGAATGCGCTCAATATCATTGCAAATACGCTTGGAGTAGGATGCAATGGAGGGGAACAGTCGGTGCATTGGACTCGATGTCATCAGCCCTCGTGTTTTGAGTTGCACATCGATGGTCATTGCAGCCACTGGTGTCCTGGTTACATGTCGGATCATTGAGCCGAAGCCTCAACAGCTGTAAATGCTGATTGGTCAGTCACTTTGTCATACCGTTATGTCGTCCCCTTCGGTTGACCGCTACTATTATGTGCTTAGTATGGGCATGGGTCACCCATTCCTAGCAACATTTTTTAATGGTAGAATCGCTTCAACATAAACGTCGAGTGGTCTTACAATTTGGTTATTTTTCTTCCATTATCCCAATTGAATACCCTCTCTCAAATGGAGACATTTGCTTCTATTGTTCACAAATCGTTCCGTCAGGCATAAATACAGATTACGTGAGTCGATGGAACAACATTCGCATGGAAGCTATGCCTCTGTATTGGAATGTCATCATTATAACTTATTTACGTATCAAATGCCTGGCCATTGATCATCAAGGCATTAGGTAAGACTTATCATTTAGATTCTCCTTTGGAGTGCGCTGGAACTATAGTTCATTAGTCACCCAAACATTAACTATTTGCTTATTGTATTGTAAGGTATGTGTATGCTTACGCAATTTCGATTCATTTGAATAACTTCTTGGTGAGTCACTTTTATGCTTCATACAAACACGTTAACACACGCCCCACCCACGCACGCGCACATACACACACGAACATATTCATATATATATATAAGAACACAATTATTCTTATAAATTATGTAAAGTGATTATTTATATATAATATGTAAGTATTCGAAAATACATATACTATTTTCTTATATTTCCCCTTTGCTTATTACTTTTTTTCTGTAATTTTAAAACTAATTTAAATAAAATTTTAGCATGCTTTTAACTTAAGTAATAAGTTTTTAATTAATGACTTCTGGAAATTTTACTACATACCTGTAAATAGACCGTGATTTTACTCCTTGAATTAAAAAAAAATCACAGGATTACAATTTTCACATAATTCTGTTTATTCATAAACATTCCAGAATCTTCAGATGCCATCCATTGTTAAAATTAGAGTCATATTACAACTCAAACTAAAAAAAAAAAATCTGTTTTTTTAATACTTCTTTTCAATGTGCTTGCAATGAGTAATCTGTGTATTTCTGAGTGCTCCATTCAATCTTTCGAAAATATGAAACTATCTGTTTCATCGACGGATACAACAATACTAGGAAAAGAATAGCTTACTTCGGTTTCCAAATCTTTGTATGAAAGAGAGAAATAAGCTCAAAGGCAACAAGGAATGGGGAAGAAAACACGATTTTCATGCTGTGTTGGATATTTCAGATTGTTGGAGGTAGAAGAGTCCACTGATTGATATAAAAGAAATAAAAACAGAAGTGGAAGAAAGGACCTATACATGGTGGGATATTTAGAGCATCCTTCCTGCACGTTCTACGTGGTTCCGTGTAAATCAGAACCAGTCGGATACTGATTGATATATCAAATTGGATCCAGCTCTGTGTAGAGATTGAACGGGAAGCTAAAACTAGGAATTTGTTTTTGCTTCAAAAAAGGAATGAATAACATTTTCAGGAACAGTTGTTAGATTGATAGTGAAGAAGGATGAGTAAAAACTCTATTTCCTGAAGAAAACGACTAGAGAATAGCAGGCATGAGCAATTCTCTTGCGCAATATTTTTTTATATTTATTTCTGTTTCTAAAGATTATTTGTGTTGGCGATTCACTGTTTTCTAAATCTCAACAAGTCATTCCTAGTAATATTTTTTTTTTAAATTTAAGCTTACTATACTTTTATGCTAAATAATTTTTAATGATATTTTAATTGGGTTTATGATACAACAATTACGTCTGTGAGTGAAATGTAGTAGATAATTTTGAATGCAATTATACATTTTAGAAGTAATTTGTGCAAGGCTAATTTACGTTTTGGAAGATACGTTTCAATGGTCTTTTTTATATTTCTAAAGATATATCATAGTAGTTAAATGTTTTTCTACAGATAACTCTTACTTATGCTCCTTTTTACGACTTCAATAATATTCGGTACTTCTGAGATATATACTACTTGCATTTTAATGCATTCGAAAATACTTGTGTGAAAAAGTTTTGGCAGAATGATATAAAATTTTCAGTGTAGTGTATGTGCAAAATGGTATCATTTTAAGTACATTTTAGCTTATTCTACTTTGTGTTTATGAGAACCATTTATTTCATGGACAATGTCTGAGTATTTTCCTGTAATGTATGTAAAACGCCTTTTATATATTGTTAACATCCTAAAATTCTCTAAATAGGAAATGAGTTTTTATGTGAATAATTTCATTTTAGTATTTTAATTACTATACTTGTCATTCAAAAAACTGAACAAGAAAGAAGTAAATATCAAGCAATGCATTAGCTGATAAAAATATAGTTATGTAATATAACTTGTAAAATTACTTTAAACTCTTCATTCTCTGATTCAGCTGCTTTTTGTGCAGCAAAAATATGTCTGAAAAATTTAAAAATATTTACATCATTGTGTATAAGTTTTATGTTTAATAAAAATAATCATGTATATCTTTTTTATAAGTGCGTCTTATTTAACTTTAGCATGTAAATGAAAAATCATCTAAAGAATATATATCAAGTTATCAATTCTTTTTTTTCCCTTCATTTTCCTATGCGAGCATTGAACATCACTACAAACGTAGAAAGTGATTTCATTCTCCTCCAACGTTATTGGCAAATCATTCCAATACACCAAAAACTTCAATAAAAATGCTAATTTCTATTTGAATAAGAGACTATCAGAGAATCCGATAGAAAGACTGAATTCGTTTAAAGAAACTTCGAATTCTTAAAGACTCAGTTTTCTATCTATTTTCAAAAATCTATACGAATGCAAAGGGGGACTTCATAAGAAATTGAAGTATTTCTTTGCACAAAACATTTCACGCTTTTAATTATTTTTCTTTATTTTTAAACGTATAAGAAACATCTGATATATTTAAAAGAAATATATTTTATTTTTCATCTGAAAAGTGTTTAGAATTAAAAGTTCACAATTCCATTACATAAAAAAATGCTTTTTTTATTATTTTTATTTTAAGCTACAAAATAATTTAAAATTGTAAGATAATGTATTCAAATAAGGGAAATTTAATGTTATGAAAATATTCCTTTTAATAAAATGTGTCCATGGAAAAAATAAATATTTTTTGTGTATTTAACATTTTTTATTGTGTTCTTAAGGTAATGATATTTTTACACACACACACATTTCTTTTTGATATAAATATGCCCTCCAAGTTGAATATGTTAGTTCCTTACCTGATATTATAACATGAGGCACAATAAAAAATTACAGTTGGAGATTTTTAGTTAACAACATCGTATAGTTTGTCAAATTTTAATTAAATTAATTGATATCATCGTCAAATTTTGTACTTAATATTCTTACAGCAGTTTTAATAGTTTTTTTTTCTTTAAGGAATTTCATTTTTTTAAGGATGCATCATGGATCTATAGCATGGGAGATATCTGAAATTTGGCATTGTTGAAAGCCTTTCTGAAAAGTGGCTTGAGGAAAATACGCGTAAATGATGGTTGCTTTTTATGTAAAAGGATTTTTACTTATTACCTTTTATCTTGTTTGTGATATCTGGGATAAGGCATATACAAGATTTTTTTTGCACTATAAATAATATTCCCACAATATTTAATCGCATACCACGTACAATAACTTTACCTTGCTGAAAAACTCATTTGCTTTCTCTCTGTCTTATACAGCTATTTATGACAATCATGCCTATCAAATCGTACAGCAGATGAAGAAATTAAAATGTAATTCTTGTTCATAAAATATATACTGGTGTTCAAAATTAAGATAATTTTTAATTTTTGTTGGTTATCTCCGGAAGTCCAGAACGGATTTTAAAGAAATTTGGTATGTATATAGGACTGATATAATGCAAAAAGTATCCATTCAACAGTTAAAATACACACGCATGATCATGCGTAACACTCATCGAAGTCGGAAGGTATGGAACAGCAGTTAGGGAATAAAAAAAAAATAAAAGAGGGCATGATTCTATTTTTCAAATAAACAGGCATCGCATCGTAAATTTCCCTGGAAAAAAGGGAATTTATTAGTTCCTGTGGAAATCAATCCCACTCGTTAAGAAACTCTGTTTTCTGGCCTTAGATGATTCTCCGAGGTTAGTTGAGAGTTCCAGTTACCCTCCCCGGAACGTCCTAAGCATGTTCGATATGGATAAGGGCTGTGGATCTAACTGGCTAATCCATTCGGCGGATATTCTCACTTTCCAGAAATTCATCGACCAGAGGAAATCTATGTGCCTCGCATTGTCATCCCTTAAAATAAAATCAGGGACAAAAGCACTCCTGAAAAGGCAAACATGGGGCTTCAAGACTTCATCTCTATACCTCACAGCAGTCACAGTGTCTCTTGCAAATATACATAGCGGTGTGCGTGGTCATCCAAAGTGATGCCTGCCCAAGCCATCAAGACTCCGCTATTGTATGTTTGATTTCTTGGACATTGGGTGGAAGGTAGTGGGTCCCTGATTGTTTCCAATATATTCTTGCTATACTTTCGTACGTGTTTATATTTAAACCTTCATTAAGTATTTAATTGACAGCTATTTGTGTCTATCCAAGATTATAAGATATAGACAAAATAAATATATATACTATCTTGTATGGTTTTTCCTTATGAACAATAAACATTAATATACTGAAACAGTCTTGTTTTTAATATCTTTATATGTAAAAAACAATAGTTTTCTAGTCACATATATTTAATTCTGAATGTATATTGTTGTCAATAGTCTACATTTCATTTCCACTTAATTTCATTCAAAAAGTTGACCGTGGACAATATATCAAATATGAAAGAAGTATTAATTACTTTTTGGCGTGTAAGCTATATTTTTTGACAACTAAATGTGGTGGATGATTGAGTTCAGTGTGCTACTCAGAGAGATATTTTCTATTTTTAAATTTCCTATACAGGAGAAATTTATCTAATTGAAAAAAATAATTCTCATCTGTTGTGAGGTAAGCTATCAATGTTTGATGTTAAGTTTGAAAATTTTATAGGGTATTTGCAAGATTAGGGGCAAAAATTGAATGTTGTCATATGCCTACATAATACTCTTTTCGAAATAAATACTCAAATTCGTTACCAGAATTTTTCTATTTTTATGTAATCTGTGACTATATCTTTATAAAACAATTTTTTAAAACCCAAGGCAAAAAAAAATCAGAGATTTAAATGTTAAGGTATCCGACTACGTTCGCCACCGTGATTTTAAAAAGGCGCATAAATGGATAATTTTCGTGAATTGTAGTGTCACCTAGATTAGAATACAAGTATAAAATTGTTTTAAGGACATTTTGACAAAAAAAAATATTTAAATACACTAGTTCGGCAAAAAATTAACTTAGAGTAACCTTTTTTCAAAATGTTTTCCTTTTGTGAAAAATGCTTCTACTATAATAATATTTTGCCTGTATATAGCTCAGACCTCTGTACAGAGGCTCAACTATGACTTTTGAAAATTCCACATTATTTTCAGAGTTGCAACCCATTGAAATAATAATCGGGGTTTTTCTCTTAAAATTCCTCCCCTCTGTTGTCGTAAAACATGGATAAACCCACTTCTGAGTTATATATTTCAAAAATTCTAGTTGAGCCTCTGTACAGAGGTCTGAGGTATATACAGGAAAAATACTATTATAATAGAAGTATTTTTCACATAAGGAGAATATTTTGAATATGGTTTTGAATATATATATGGTTCATTCTATGTTCGTTTTTTGTCAAAATATTGTACTTAAATAATTTTTTGTTGTAATAATGTTCTTAAAACAATTTTATATACATTTTCTAATTAAGTAACACTAAATATCATAAATATTATCCATTTATATGCTTTTGCAAAATCACGCGGATACCTTAAGCTAACAATTTTTCAGCGAGAAAAAAGTACTAGTTTAACTTACACCCAACTAAATGAGAGAAATAATGAAATGACGAAGATGCCTAAGCAACAACAGTTAGTGTAGTATATATTATACTTCGCATGTATAAGAAAACAGCTTTTTTTTAGCATTTTAAAGTATAATGCTTTTAACTCGTGCTCCAATACATCTGTACTGCTAGTTTAAGAGAGTGCATAAAGTAGCAGAGTACAGGACTAAGGAGATTACAGCCAAAAAGTTATATGTATGGCGCGTTACACGTACCTCGAAACTTCATAATGCAGATCATTCATTTTTAAGGATGACTTAAAGTTCCGTCTTCGGTTCTAAGTTTTCTTCTGCAAAGAGGATTGGAATCGATGAAACGCTTCACTTTTCCTCTGCTAAGATCTATTTTTGAAAGACCGTAGAGCCTTAAAATAAATTTGAGTAGAAATGGAAACGCGTGTAATGGTCTGGGTAGAAGATAAAGCGTATTTGAGAACTTGCATTATTGTTCCTCGGGGAAACATCACTCTGCAGCAAGTAAAAAAACACCATTTATTTTCAAAAATTGCCTGTAAGTTAAATTAGAGTGAGTGCTCTCTTTGTTATTTTATTCAACTAGCCAATAATCAGTTTAAAAATAAGCTTTTGAAAATTTTCAAGATATAGATTTTTAATTCTATGTAAAAACTTCAGGATGAGAAATTTTTAAGATAGAAATCTTTGCTTTTGAATGATTATTTTCATCTATAATAATCTTTTCTAAAACTTTTAAGCGAAAAAAGAAAAACAAAAACCAAAATAGTTAAAATAATGGCATTGAAAAATAAAGGTTTAGATGAGCCTATATTATTTAAATAAAAATTACATGCTTATAGCTTTGTTACAATTCAGCCTGTAAATTATGGCTTTCGACCTATATTTGTATGAATTTGACAACAACATGTTTATTGTGTGTGTATTCTTCGTGATCTAAGAATTTTTGAATACTTCTTTAGGCGTTGCCTTTTCCTTATTATAAATCTGGAATATATGGATTTAGAACTTCTATCCATTGTTTTCCATTGATTTCGCTCAGTGGTATAAATAGAAATGAAGAAGGTTGGATAGCCACACAGAATTGGTTAAACCCCACTTTTATATAAAATTAAAAGGTGTTAAACAGTTTTTAATACCGCTGCGTCCATATTTTTAAGATTCTTATATCTATCTGATTCTTTTATCTTTAATGTTCAAGTTTCTTTGTCTCTCTAGTAGATATTATATACATATATATAATATCTACTATTCAATATATCTACTTATCTATATATCTATATATATATACTATATATATAATCAAGTATTGCATAATAGAAAATCAAAAGAAAACATCTCTAGGAAAATTCTTTTTTTTTGGGGGGGGGGGGGTCATGATATTAAATTGACTGCCGTTCAGACAAAATTTATGTTTTATTTTATTTATAATTTTCAACGTATATCTTAAGGTCAACAAATAAGTACCATTGATAAATCTTATATAAATTCTTTAAGTAACATAATATGAGATGAAAAGCAAAATATTTTTTTTTTCACAATGGTATATAAATTTAAAAATCTTTGTAACTTCGTTATTATACATATTTTTTTTCCAATAAATAAAATATTTAATAATACATCTTAAAATTTTAACATAATATATATTTTTATTGGTAATTAATCCTTGCACATTCACAAAAATCTCATTAAAATTGTTTCTTATGAAAATTAGATTAAATTTTGAACCGGTTGATTCGAAATAAGTGTAACCAATTTTAAAAGCATGTAACTATTTCTAATAAATTCTTATCGTCTTACTAATGGTTTTATTTTTAAAAAAATGAAGCATTTAAATTTCCAATCTAACCATTTTTATTAGTGGGAGTAAATTACAGTACTGAAATTGGATCCTCAAACCCGGAACAAAATTTTACAGCTTTTGAAGGATGGTTTTCAAATTCTGTAAATAATAAAGCATTTAAAAATCAAAAAAGCAATTTTTCTACTGTATTAGTATCTAAACTTCAAAAAGAAATAAAATTTAGCTCGCAAGCAAAAGCTGCAGGGAAAAAATGTGAACGAAAGGAAGTCCTTAATGAAAAAGAAAAAAAGAAGTTGAAAAGCATTATCACTGCAGAAAATTCTGTGTCTCAAAAACCTATGGCAAAGAAACTATAGATATATCAATTGACAATTTAACGTCAGATAAAGAAAATTGGCTGTAAAGAATTAAATTTTTCAGTCTGTCATCAAGTGTCTGTTAAGACCGTAGAAAAACGAACAAAACGTTCTTGGCCTCTCTATTTAATGTTACGCAAAGGTAGATACAAAGGATGGATAACTTCTAATGAAGCATAGTTTGATGTGTCATTCCCATCTGGCAAAACGAAGATTCAATATATTTCAAGCAAAACACGTTGCAAAGACACAGCTGTTTTGAAAAATGTAAGTTGGCCGTCAGGTGTTATGGTATGGACAAAAATGTCTTCTCAAGGCTTAACAAAAACCTTTTTTTTTGTAGAACCAAATTTTGAAATCAATGCTAAATACTATCAGAATAAAGTTTTGAAACACTTGATCAAAAAAAGTTAACGTCTTTACCCTCAAGGAAACTTTGTTTTTCACCAAGATTCTGCACTAAGTCATACTGTAAATTCATCTATAAAATGGCTGAATGATTAAAAAATAAATTTTCTGCCTCCTGATAAATGACTAAATGACTATCACTATCTCTTGTGTGTGTTCTGTGTGTTCCTTGCGATTATTTTTTATGGGGATACTTAAAAACACAATTAAAAAGACTTAAATTAAGAGCATTTCAAAAAAGGGCTTCAAAAAGCAATTTAAGTGGGAGTTGGAAAAATGAAACAAAAATGATCGAAAAAACTCTTTTAGCTTAGCCAAAACGGTTGCAAAATTGTACTGTGCTGGAGGAAACCACATTGAAATATATATATATATATATATGTGTGTGTGTGTGTGTGTAAACCCAACAATTAAAGCATAGCCATGTTGATCGATTATCTTCCATTTATGGATCCCTCTACTAAATAATTAATCCTTCAAAAATTTCTCCATTATTTTTATAAGTAACTATTCGACAACAACTAAAACGAGCTTCAAAAAAGTACCAAGAGTGATTTCAAAAGATATTTCCATTAATAGTCTGTAAAATGCGAATCATATACAGAGTATCAACTCTTTTCATAGAAAAAAGTACGCATCACATATTTTATATTCACAGACGCAGCAACCCTTTAAACAATGTTTAATCAAATGCATATTATTTTAGTTCACACACAAAAAGGCAAAAGGAAAAATGTTGGTCGCACAATGTGTTCTTTTCATTTCAATCTTTGACTAGATATGTTAGGATATTTTTATCACTTTAATTAAAAATTGAATGAGATTTTATCTAAGATTTAATTTTTGTAACGAATTAACGCTTATTCTATATGTATTAATAATTCTCAATGTTTTTTTCCAATATAGGCATTGATCATCATATTTACTAAACTTAGCTGCTAAAAATCAAGTCTTTATTCTGATAATCTTGAACAATGTTTTATTGACAAATCCACTGGTTAAATGAAAATAGCTCTTTTTCTGAACATTTTTTTTTAATTTCTAGATGAGAAATAAAAAAAAATCTCCTGAATATCAATAATCTAAAGTTTTCAGACATAAATAGAGCCGTTTCACAATTTCCAAAGAATATTCATTCCTGATTCTCACCAATAAATGTATGTAAATTTGAATATTTTTCATTACAAAACGTTTTTTTTTTCGAAAACTTTTATTCTTCTTTTGAAAAAAAGAGTCAAACAGGATGAACCTTACAGGCCAATCATTTCATGGCATGTTTGGTATGAGGAGTCTAAAAAAGCGTTGTTTGCATAACTCTGAAAGAAATGCTGTTTAAAAAAATTTGAAAAGGTGAGTTCGATATTCGAAACGTTTTAAATAAATGTTTAATTCATGTTGAAATGATATTCGCATGACACTCCATTTACTCTCAAAGAGCTATAAATATAAAATCTCAAGACTTCAAAATATTTTGAAAAAATTGGCTTTTTTAGGTTTTTTTCCAACTTGCAATATCTTAAATATAATTACGAAACAAATTTCAAAACCTCATTTTTTATTCAATTTTTTAAACTATTCTAAGTCTAGTATTAAGTGAAAAATGACTATTAAAACATTATACATAAATATTTCAGCAAATTCTTTTTCAATGAAATTTTCATAACTTTTTAGCAATATATACAACTATAGATATAAAATTAATGTTTGTTTGGCATTAGTAAAGGTTATTAAAAAAGTTTTGCAAGCAATTAAGTATCTATTAAGTCAAGTAAATATGAAAACTTAAAATTGTTAGTGTTAATATAATATGTTTTTTTAATATATGTTTTATAAATATATATATGGTTGACTGGCCAAAAAACATGTTCAACCCCACTTTTATATAAATTATTTTATATATTAGCTGTCCTAAGTCAGCAATGTTTATAATGCTGCAGCATCCATTTTATAATTTTTAATCTCGGCTGCTCATGTGTCCTTCATTGTGTGATTTTCCTACTGTCTATGTGTTTTTCGAATGTGATTGTTGGATGTTTATCTCTTGTTTGTAGAGAATAATACTCTCTCTCTCTCTCTATATATATATATATTTGTATGAATTTTGGTTAGAAGGTAAACACATAATTTATCTTAGCCCATTCTTATGCTTTTAATTGATAGTTTATAATTGTATCTTTATAATATTTTTTGTATTACAAATTATAACACACATATCACATGCTCCTTCAATCTTTATATATGTATTTGTGTGTTTCTTGTCTGGGTTTATGTATGTTTAAAACATATATTTGTTGCATTATTTCCACTTTAAAAATAAATCTTAATTACAGAAGGAAGAATCCAACTCTCTAACAAATATGTTTTTTAAATGTAATAATATTTTTCATTTGTTATTATGGAATATATATGAAGAGTTTATGTTTGCTTTTTAATATGTATGAAACGTGGCTTATATATGTATATATATATATATATATATATATACTTAAAAGAGAGTTGTATACCTTATCTATATTGTAGTATTTTAATAAATAAAAAAAATATTTTTTGATGAATTGTGGAAGCTTTAATGCATACAAAAACTATATTAATGTATATCAAAATACTCCCAAATTAATTTGAAATGCTCTTCTATTGCAATTAATGAAGCTAATTTTATCTGAGATGACAAGGAATTCTGAAAATACTCTAATAAATCAACATCTCTCTGTGAGGAAATTTACTTCACATTGAAATAGCGATGACAACATGAAAGTTACCAACGATATTTCATATTCATATATTCCCATGTATTCGGAAATGTTTTGGTACCCAATCTTTAATAAATCAACTGAGGAAAAATCATCACACCTTTAAATACTCACTCCCCTGCCATGATATAGGATGTGATGACTGCTTTCCACTTTCATAGTACCTTGGAAATGAATGCTGCTAGCGGGCTTCCACACTACATTAATAAATAATTAGATTTGCGTTCTGTGCGATATTAAGTAGAATAAATTATCATTATACTCGATGCTCTGCTTGATATAAGACAAGAATAATTAGCATGAAGCACTTGCGCATTTGGTCAGAAGATGAACGCTCAAATGACTTAATTGAAAGTATGAAGTAGAATTCGAAATGTGGATTCCACTCGGAAACTGTGAAGCTGAGGTAAGATTTACTGCAAAATTACAATAGGACAACTTCTGAGGAAAATAGATTGTGAAAGTTAATAATAAATATATCTATATCCACTACTGTCATTTTTATCCTAAAATTATTTATTGTAAAAAAAAAAGTTGAAATATTTTTAGAAGTCCTCATTTTCCAAACCTCGTTATCCCTCTTTATATAAAAAAGTTTGTAGTGCTAATGTAATAAATTTATTTATTTATCTCACACACGAGATCAATAATAAAGAAGCAGTAATTTCTGTTCAATATTATGACCACAAAATGGTAATAAAGTGCAATTTTCAGTTCAAATAACTATTTCAAGCTCAAAGATTAACACAATATTACATCATAAATGCCTATCTGAAAATTGAAGGAGCGTGTTTGTATTATTTAACATCGAACCAAACAGAATTGAGAACAGAATATATGCAAGGATTAATAGAACATGGGCAAAACTATATATAAAAATATGTCTTTATATATAAAAATATTCTATATATAAATTGTGTCACATGTCTTATGTGATAATTTAATAATTTTATTTATACATAAAGTACAGTTAGGAAAAATGGTTGATAATTCCCTGTAAGATTGGCATTTGTCATGGCTATTAATAATTCACAGGACGTAGAGTTTTGAAAATAAGACGGTTTATGTGTAATATAGAAGGAAACGGTATTTACTCATGGACAATTGTATGTGGCTCTGTGAAAGTGTAAAAGCAAAGACGGAATAATGATTCAGTGCAATTTAGAGGAAAATGTGATTAAGAACATTGTTTTTGAAGAGATACTAAATTGAAGTAAAAATTTAAATGCAGAAAAGAAGATTTGAAAGGGATTTTTTTTTCTTCTGCTGACAATATAATGGAAAAAAATGGAACTACATAATACAGGGTGGCCATAATTAAGCTGTAAGTGTTCAAGGGGTGCTGTAGAGGAAACTACCGGGAATATTTCAGTAAAATTTGGTATCTACACCAGTGTTTCTCAAACTGTGGGGCGGGCCCCCTTTGGGGGCGTGATAACCCTACAAGGGGGGCGTGAATATGTCGAAAAGTCGAAAACAAAAGAATAAAAAAAAATTAATTTATTGAAAGGAAGCAAAACACAAAATACATTCCGACATAATAAAAAGTAAAATACACATTTATACTGATATAATACACTTATAAATGTATTAGTATTGCGCAATGTATTTCAAAATTAATTTAACAGTACTAAGTTAAGAACAAGTTTAATAATTACCAGTGACCCTATGAGCATGTCATAAAATAATATATAAAATTTAATACTTGTCTTGATAATTTGTAATTTTAAATTAAATTACAAATTACCAAGACAAGTATGATGATAATTTATAATTAAAGTCGATAGATGTAGCCTTACGTTAAATTATATTATTGAATTCGAATACATTGTTATTGCATGGAGGGGGGCGCAATGAAAATTCGGATTGAAAATTGGGTCGCAAGTATAGAAAGTTTGAGAAGCACTGATCTACACGTTTCAGAACATGCGCAAGTCAAATATACAAAGAAAAGAAAATCGCCATTTTCTCCCGATAATGTCACTGTGCAGTGTTTCAATGCTTATTGACGGCATATATGCTCATTTTAAGCCCATCGAACAGTATAAAAACAAGACCACATTGAGTAATGGTCAATCATAAGAAGGAACGTGCATTGTTAGTGAAGGTATTCTATCAGAATGGTAGCAATTATTCAGCTACTCTGACATACAGTACTAGCGTTTGAAATGTATAAAAATATAAAGAAATGAAGCTACTGAAATCTATCATTTACTTCCTTGAATGTGACGTATTCTTATTAGAAAATACTTACATTTAAGAATAAATTGGTCTGGAATAATATACTTCTACAAAGACATTTAATAAATGAAATAAAAGGAAAGTTTTTTTTAAAAAAAAAATAAATTTCCGAAAATAGATTGTTAAGAGTAATGTTTCTACGCATAAATAGCTCGATGACTTACACAAAAAAAAACAAAAACAAAAAAAAACATTTAATTTATGAGCAATTCATACGTTTTAAATTTTTGATTTTACTAAAATGATATTGAGATGAAATTTTAAAGGTATTTTTATCACATGCAATCTAAATTCCTCCTAAATACCAATCAATTATAACTGTACAAATTTTGAGTCTTTTACTATAATTTTATGAAATACTGAAATATATATATATATAAATCCCTATCATTAACTAAAAAGTATATAATTAATTTTTAAATTTGTATTCACACAATACAATTAAGAAAAAAAGTTTTCTAACATGAATCATACAATAAAGAATTATGTATATTTATATCTTAATTAAAGACTCTAATTTCAGCAATGTTAAAAGTCTCTGAAAAAATATTTAACGCTTATTTATTTCAGAAACTACATTATATTTAGTTCTCTACTCCATGCAAACATTAATCATTTTAACTATAACATTAATACCTCATAACTAGTCCTTGTACTGAAAATAATTTTTACTTCGTATTAAATATTCATTTGAAATTAATACGCCTTCATTATTCACACGTGACATTTATAACAGATCTTTTATAAAAATTTGATTCTTTTTTTTTCTCATTTAATTACGAATAAATTTTATTACTTAAATAAGCAAGTTACAGATTAAATATGATGAAGCATCGAAACAAATCGTCCGAAAAAATTTTATCTCTTTTTTTCCCCCACAGGATTGAAAATCAATAACGACATATTATAATTATTACTTTACAAAAATAATGTTTTAAAGTGGTATGTGAATTTTTTTGAGCAGTTTTGTTTTGCTTTTTTCATTTAAATAGGAATTTCTAAAACTGCTTGATTTTAGAAATATCATAATTAATAATATATAATCTATGCCAAATTTATTTTCTGCTTGATTGCTGTGGAAAATAAATTTTCACAATTATTTCATCTTTGTTAAATACTCGATCAATAATTTTAAAAAAAATATGACTGTTTGAGAACATCTTTAATGTTTATTTCTTTCAATGAAATCAATTTTTATTGCAATATGTCCTTAAATTTTGAATTACGTAGAAATCTATAAAGTGCTAGCGTTTATAGTAAACTTTTACTGTCAGTTTGATTTATACATATTATGAAAAATTAGGTAAATCATTGGGAATGGAAACATAGCCCCGAATTTAATTTTCAGAAATAAATTTTGCAGTTATAATGACAAAAATGGAATGACATATATTTAAATATAGTATAAGGTGCATTGAAATAAATAGTTTATTCATTTGAATTGAACGTCCATTTTTTTCCTTTCTTTCTTCCTTTTCTCCTTCCTTAGCCTTTTGTAATGAAATTTGTGTGATAAAAATATTAATATTTTTTGTATTTGCAATTTTATTAAAAATATTTATAAGTAATATGTAAGTATTTAATACGTAATAGTTAAATAAATGATATGTAACAGTTGAGTAAAAAATAAATAAATAATATGTAATATATAATTAAATAATATGTAATGTATAAGTAAATAATATGTAATGTGTAAGTAAATAATATGTAATATTTCAGTAAATAATAAGTAAATACTACATGGTTTATAAGTAAATAGTAAGTAAATAATATGCAATAGTTAAGTAAATAATATGTAATACATAAGTAATATATATAAAAATAAATAAAACGCATATAATTTCATAATAAGTATGATTTTAGTTAAATTTTAAAAATATACATGAGATAAGTTATTCTACTTTCAACTAACATATTATAACCATTTTCCTGGGCTTGGTCAACTCCACTATTGCTAAAAAAGTCCGTACGAAATTAAAAAAGTTTTTTTTTTTCATTATAAAACTCATGTTGCCTTCAATTTAGTACTTAGTCTGTCTAGACAGTACTTCCAGGGATCCACTCTCGATCCTGTCATTTTTTTCCTATTACTTGTAAGCGATAAAATGTTGTTACCCTAGCTACATTCGAGCATTTTCATCTATAGGCTTCTGAGGAATTTCTTCAATTACACCTAGAAGTAATTTATTTTTTTGATCAAGTAGCGATTTAACAACAACTTCAGCAAGTAATTGAAATGTCTTATAACTGAAAATAATTACCTCCAACTTCGAATACCAAGTGTTATTTTTCTTTATATTCACCACTTCCGGCTTAATTTGATCAAATAATTTTTTTTTCTTAGATTGTGAGTGTGTGTGTGTGTGTGTTTTCGGCTTACTAGATGAAAGAACTTATGTTGTATGGTAAGTGTTAAGTAGAGCTGAAATGTACAAAAAGCTATAGAAAAAAAAATAGTGAAGACATCACTTGATTAGATGGATTAACTACAGCATTTTTTTTAGAAAATAAAAATAATTTCCTCATGCAACATTTTTTTTTCTTTCTTGAATGTGTGTAGCTATATAAATTTTTGTGAATAATAATCATTATTCGAGGTTTTTCCTTGGATCGAGTCATTTTAATTTTGTATTTAATGTTACTATAATGTAAGCAGTTAAAATCGTCAATCTTATTTTTATTGGAAAGTTTCAACGATAAATAATAACTGTAATGAAGAACCATTACATAGTAAAAATGTTATTATGTTAAATATTTTTTTTTCATTTGTGGATTTATCCTCTATTTTATGGAAATATGTAATTTGAATTTTCAGTAATCCATTAAACATTATATTTAATTCCTTTCTGTACTATTTCTTCATTAAAAGTTGTAAATTTATGGAAACTTTCAGTATCATAATACGTTGGAATATCGCACGAATAATAATAAGGAATTAACTGTTAGTTTCTTAAGTTATACAATAAGGAAAACCGCTTTTATTATAAGAAAAAGATTTAAACTATTTTTTTCATATATATATTTAAAAAGAAATAATTTTGTTCACACAACATTAGAACATTAAACGGTGATTACCTATTTTGATAACAGATAAAGCTATTGTAATAGAAACTTATTTTATGACTAAAAAAAGGGAAATGCAAAATCTATAATTATTCATTACTAAAAATACGGTTAAGAGAACTGAAGCTCATGAAATACTTCCCTGAAAATCAGGTTGTTAAACTCTGATCAATCTGAAGACCTGTCACACGTGTATTATAAGAACTCTCCCTTTTTAATTGAAAACCCTACTATAACAGAATCACCGCTTCCCTATGCAGATCCATTGCCTTGAGGATTTTTTGTCATTGTCTTCACTTCTTTCTGCTCAAACAACTGAACCTGACTCACTGGACCGTTTATAGCTCTTCAATTATCCTGAATTTAATACAGAGGCTTACGAACTCATTGAGTTGCAGAATCCTCTGGAAAAGATACAGCATTGCCGTTTACGAATGAGAGATTTATCCAAAGTATCTATTCAAAAAGGGAGGAGGGAGTTAAACTGAATGACATAAATTTATTTATAAATAGGATATTAAATAAATATTACAATTATTATCAATTTCAATAAAATAAAGATTAGGTATCCCTAGGAATATTTTTATTGTCCACATCTCATGCATTTCAAACAAAAAATCTGTTGCATACAGTTGTACTTTAAGGTATCCGACTACGTTCGGAACCGTGATTTTAAAAAGGCGCATAAATGTATAATTTTCATGATATTTAGTGTCACTTAGATTAGAATACATGTATAAAATTGTTTTAAGGACATTTTGACAAAAAAAATTATTTAAATACAATATTTCGGCAAAAAATTAAATTAGAATAAGCTTTTTTTTCAAAATGTTCTCCTTTTGTGAAAAATACTTTTATTATAATAATATTTCATCTGTATATAGCT
Source organism: Trichonephila inaurata madagascariensis (assembly GCA_019973955.1). NCBI lineage: Eukaryota > Metazoa > Arthropoda > Arachnida > Araneae > Nephilidae > Trichonephila > Trichonephila inaurata. The sequence goes on along the minus strand of BMAV01024692.1, from coordinate 585,317 downwards.
CAGATATCTCTACAGAGGCTCAACTATGATTTTTGAAAAATTCACATTATTTTCAAAGTTACAATCATTTGAAATAATTATCGGTGTTTATTTTCTTAAAATTTCTCCCCTCTGTTGACGTAAAACATGGATTAACCCACTTCTAAGTTAGATATTTAAAAAATTCT